>JAYKAV010000034.1:855578-909781 GCA_035582835.1 Phoebastria nigripes
AAAAAAAAAAAAAAAAAAAAAAAAAAAAAAAAGAAAAAAAAAAGACAACACACACTGCAGAGAACTTCAGAAATGATCCAATTTTACTCAGTGGTGTATAATACCATTGTTTAAAATGTCTTCTTACTATGGCTGATCTTTCAGCATCAGCATGATTACTGCAACAGGAAAACTGAACACCTATTAACTAACCAATAGTCAAACTAGGATACCTATTAATGTTTTATCTACAATGGAGTATCATGGATTTTTAAAACAAGCTCTGAGGTGCCAAGCATTTACCAGAACTACTGGCTATTACCGCACACTCCACTGTAGAGAAATAGCGAGACACTGAGACATCCCCGCTCCATCCTACCTAACAAAACACTTTTTATCTGCATCAATATACATCTATCCGGAGTCTATGAGACTATCAATTTTAATACCAATTCTTCCAGTAACCATCATTTAAACCTATTCAGCCTGTAATACTGATATTACCCAACATTTTATAATTCTGTTTGAAACGACGGGCAACTATGCTCCCCTGTTTTTGCAGATAACGGATTATAAATTCACACAGACAAAACAGAATGCAGTCTCCAAGAAGGGCAAATGCAAATCTCATTTGCACTCTACCCTTCAGAACAAATGTGTCAATGTATGTGACTTTTAGAGCTGGTAGGTCATACAGGGACCCAAGAGCCAGGAACTGTATTGTGAGTGTCATTTTAGTGCTATCATAATGGAAAAGAAGTTGCAGGAAAATTCTTAACGTGGCAGAACTTTTTATAATTTTATGCAGGCTCTGAAAAAAATATTATTGGCATTATATTCCACCTCAAATATCATACATAAAAGTTAAAATTAAGATGACATAAAAATAAAAATTACTAATGGATGCTACTCCTTTTTTTCCTGAAAAGAGCTGTCATTAAATTGAGGAATTTCTTTGAAGATGAAGAGCGAGCACAAGATTTCCCCTTCTGTGCACACAAAATTGAAAGATTTTCTCCAGATGARCTCTAAAGGAATCAAAACTGGCAAATTAAATTCACCTTAGGGACATTTTATTCCTGAGTTTGTAAAAGTAATATTAACATTTACTATGAAATAAGGTACCCTGGTACATTCATAATAAACTAAACCTTTTATCTGAAGTCTGAATTTAAATGAAGCTACTTAAAGAATTAAACTTCTGTCAACTTCTGCTCTTCAGAGGCAGTATTTTTCCACTAATTTCTAATAAGTTATTTTCACTTCATATATACTTTATTATTGCACAGTATGCAGCGCCACCAAAATAATTCACACAAGTGGAAGACTGTAACTGTCAGCACTAACAGCTCAACTTACACCAAAAATGAGGCATCCTATCAATCCAACCAGCATATGATCTGATTTTTCTCTGCAAACCACATTAAATTATAAAAAATATCAAGAATCTACTTGCCATTAAATGAATGATCTCAGTTTAAGAGAAGAATTAAGTAACAGTCATCCTATCCTTACCCTTTCAGAAAAGGTGGAGAAAAGTAAAACTTAAGACACTGCCTATAGATACTGAATTTAAAAGAAACATGAAACTGGAAAAGTTGCACATACATCTTGAAGCGATCAGTTCCTCTATAATTATTTTGCTTAATATCTAAGTATCTCATTCAAAAAGCAATAAAACAGATATGAGTTATCTCTCTTTTTAGTCGATTGAAAAAAAACCACAATTTTTTTAATAATAATTGATCCTTATATAATAGGAACTTTTATAATTGATAAGCATATAGCTATGCCATTCTTGATATCTAATCTCTCTAAAAGTTAAGGGAGACCATTCCTAATTAGTAGAGAGAACAAATAAAGATGCAAAGAAAAAACTAGAACAAAAATATAATAGAACTGCATTTCCAAAACTTTTTAACTTTTATTGCTGGGAAATTTGTTCAGTGCAAAAAGACAGGCATGCTGTGTTTCTAATATTTGTAATCACAAATTGGGCAAGGTACCATCTTCAAAGGTTTCAGGATGCTTTCTTGCAAAAGGGGGGACCTTTATCATTTTCAGTAGGCTATTTGCCATAAGCACATGTGTCAAAAGAGAAGACAGTAGTCATACCAGTTTTGGCTGTAGTCCAGGACAGCAGTCTATTTAGAAATACGAGAGTGCTTCACTTCATAGACACATTTTTGAAAAACTGCTGCAAGAAGAAACCCACACATTACATGCTACTCTTGCTATTTCACATTGTTTGTGACCAGACTGCTTAACAGACAGAGCTCTGATGAAATGGGTTGCTCCCCACTGTACTGGGCAGAGAACATACAAGTTATTCCTCGCTACGTAGATGCATGAACTCCTCCATTTTCAGTTAGGACAAACAGATGCAGCATTCTGAACACAAATATTTGCTACAAAAATAGTCTAATGTTTCAGTCCATTAACCAACCTGCTGTGGCAGCTGGTGAACAGTCATCTTTTTAATTAGACACCCTTACTGATTAATTAGTCTCAGAACACTGAGCAGTGGAACCCTGCACGATGCCATTGGGACAAAAAATATTGCTCTTCCTAGTGCTAACTTAATATCCTTTGGTATTGCTGCAAATAACAAGCTTGATTAATTTTCTACTCAAACTAAAATAGCCTTCCTATGTAAGTAATTCTCTCAATCCACAGCTAAACTGTTTCAACCCAACAGTTTCACACAAATAAATAAATAAATAACCCCACAAACATGGCATCAAGGTACCAGTTTCAAAATTAACTGCATTTAATCCTATTTGCATAGACGTAGTGGCTCATTTATAATCGCCTCCACTTTTCATTTACTAACTATGCAAGCAAACTAGCAATAAAAATAAAAAAGCCAAGTAAATATTAAGTATGAAGCAAAGAAGCAAATACCTTTTCTTGTTTGAACAGTTTTGGTAATTTCAAAGTGTAAAAAGTAAATACATTTCTACATTAGGTTTACATGAAAGTTGGATCTTTACTTCAGTCCTTTGAGATCAGTTTGCAGATAGATGCACTAAGGAAAACAGATAATTAAAGTTAATTCAATGCATGGAAGCAGATGATGAAACTTCAACAATGATACTTGCTATTTTTAGCTATTCTATTTCTAACTTTTAATTTTGGACTAGAGACCACTATTACACCTTTGGGAGAAGAGATGATACAGACACCCATTTGTAGGACTTCTCATAGTCCTACCACTATGAAAAAGTTTCTGTTCTCAGAAAGTGCTTATAATAATGAAAACCAGCTGTTAAAGAATTTCAAAGATTTTTCTCTACTGTAGCTCTTCCTTTTCTGTACAGGTTTGTAACAGAAGTGTTAAGATTGATCCAATGACCAGCCACTTGGAGACCTGCAGTAAAGCTACAGCACGTCACCTCTGCCAACAGGAAAACAGGCTGGAAGCCACAAACCCACCCGCAATGAGGAAACAGAGACAAAGAACAGCAATGCTGTCTAAGATTTACACAGGCTGAAGCCAGCAAGCTTCTGAGGGGAAAGACCACACCGTGAGAATTGTTTGGCTCCTAAAGAGTACCGAAAACTTGTCAGAAAACCAGTTTGTTGTCACTAACCAAGAGTCAACCCAAGGGATGACTTTGTGGCCAGCATCCCCTTGTCCTCCATGTCACACACAATTGATCCTGGCCAAGGCAGCTGAACACATGCACCATAAGGCTTGTGACTACATGGATACGAGAAAATTAATGTATAACGTGTTATTCCATCAGTGTATGCAGACTGCTTCCATTTGCCATCATTTACTGTTCTTTTCAGCAAACAAGTGCTGAAGTTTAATTTTGTATCTAGGCCTGCAAAACTTCTTAACCTGAGAGGTCTCCAGAAACCTGAAACCTTAACTTTCTTTTTTTTTTCTTTTTGCTTTATAATGAGAGGATTTGTCTTGTAGGAATCAGAAATAATAATACTGGTCCAAACAGAACGGATAAACTACATACATTAGCTCTAAATTGATTAGATTTCATCCAGCCCAAAAAACAATACATTTGCTCCATCTTCTGCAGCAATGGAATGTACTTTCATATAATTGGTCCCTACTGCATGAGAATTATACCTCTGTGTGATTAGTGCCCATTTCAAATTATTGTATTACTGAGATAAATTATTTTCATGATATGGCAATGTTTAATCCCCAAATCAATGCCTCTCATATTTGCTTCAGACTTTGGAAGAATTCTTAGGATTTTCACTCTTCTGTGGAGTGGCTTGAAATGTTATTGGCCCAGATGCAAAACACCATTACACAGTCAGCAGACAAAGCTATTTTTTGGCCAACTCTTCTGAAGCCTGACCCTTTAATTAGTTATTATCTCTAACTGTTCTGGGCACATGCTCATATCGCCAAAGGAAATTATGACAATAAACAAATAATCTTATTTTTGGTTCTCTATAAGTCATTTGGAAGGACAGCCATTTAGTCTTTCTTTAAGACCTTCGACTCAAAGTCACCAGCCATTTCAAAAATAGGCATTCACATTCATATGCATGCTTTCATTGCTTTTGAGTAACATAATACTACCAACATCTACTTTATCTGAAACCAGGTTTCTTTTTTCTGATCATACTTTAAAACAAAATAATAATAAATTTAAAACAAGTTTTGTTTTCTTAAACCAGAGCAGCAGGAGCAGCATTTAAAAGTAGTCTATATAGGCTGTTAGATGACCTTTATGCATACAGCTCATTTCTTAATGGAAATCAGATTGTAAACTGAAAGTCTTTTATAAAGAAATGATACATTTAACAATCATAAATCCCACCTTAAAATGGTCCATCCAAAACCATTTTCAAACTACAGAATGTGAATGACTGCCTTCTTTTTCTGCTTTCATTATTTTACTTACACAACTACATACAACCCTGACAGATGTTACTTTCTAAACTTGGGAAAAAGGACTTGAGCGCAGGTAATTTCAAGAGTAATCACTAACAGCACTACAAAACAGGCACCCAGTCTGTAACACTGAAAAGGATGGAAAGAAGCCTCGCCCTACAAATTCAGCAGTGAGAACACAGACAAAAATGAAAGCATCTAAAACACAATAGCAAAATGTTAATAATAGGCACCATAAGATGTAATAAATAGAACATCTGTCCCAATTCAGATGCAACAAGTGTTCTACAGTAAGTTGCTTTATGACTGCCATCAAGTGACAGCAGATTTCTAATTTACACATTGACAGTGCCTGACACCTCTTCTGAAAGGGACAGTGTGGAGTATGGGCAGCAGAGTGGGGCAAGGTGGAGTATAACTATTGCTGAAGGCGATTACCAGTCATCTCGATTGTAAACAGGGTAAACAGTGGCTTGCCGCTGGTCAGTTTATCAGCGTTCAAAATGTATCTCGTCATGGGAAAAATTCATCTGAGTCTCTTGAGAGGAACCAATGAAGCTGAACATGAAATAATGTCAAGTAGGCAGGAGAAAAAACTCTACCAATGAAGTGACCCTAGCTTATGCATGGTTTTCTACTTACCTTCTTTTAACAAATGAATCTGACATGCTTTTACAACAGCTCTATATACAAGTACCAGCATTACCCCTTCATTATCATCACACAACCAGATTTTTCTCACTCTGATTTGCATTTGTGTTTTCCTTAAAAAAAAAWATATATATATATAAAAATATGTATTTATCTCTGCTAGTGTATCTTTTATTTTCCCACGTGCAGCAGGGTCAAAAGCCTATGGCACGCATGCCAGAAAGGTAACTAAGGCAAATTTTGATTGTCATACAGTACAGATTTACATATATGTCAGAAATGAAGCAGCTGCCAAATCACAACTCCCACTCTCTAAAATTGTATGCAAGACCTACTATTGTGCTCCAGTCAAAATTTCTGAGAGGCTCACCAAGCTGGAACTCAGCAGGAGACGTGAGATATAGCAAGACAGTGCTTGTCAGTAAGAAAGTATTTGTGAGAGCAGAAGTATTTCTTTCTCCCTTCCCTCCTGGAACTCCAAACTCAGCTAGAGATGGGAAATGTATCAGCATGTGAATGCTCTGATATGGGAAAGAAAACACAGTTCACTAGATCAGTCTTGACAGACGACCTCCAGGGTGGAGGACTAGGGGACATGCCTTTTGGAGAAAATAAGTACGGCATTGATTTTTCTAAATAAGACAGAGATTTGATTTTGCTTTCTGTGCTGAACTGAAACACTAAAACAAGCCCCAAATTACTCTCTCCTACAGAACACATTGAACAAAACACTCCTCTAACTGAAAAATACTGCAGTAGATTTCAGAGCTCTGCATACAGATGGATATATACAGTATAACATGCATACCAGATCTGTTAAGTGATGTGAATAATAGTTGGTCAATCTAACATATTGCTTCTGCACAAACTGTATGCAACTGGAGTAGAAGAACAAACGTGTCTGTATCACAGTCTCTAAAGTAAATTTAAATGTTGAGAGTCTGCTATCATTCAGTTCATAACAAGGAACACGTTTTTGGCCTGCCAACAATACAATTCTCCTCCTCCACTAGCGAGCACAGTTTCACCAGGAGTTAAACTGCAATACTGTAGTAAAGTTCCGGTTTTTACCAGATTTCTCTCTGTTCCCCATAAGAGGTAGTCATAAATTAGATATCATGTTCAATACTAGTAATTCCAGCTATCGGGTTCACCTTTTAAGCTATGATAGTAAAATGACAGTTTTCAAGATTTGTTCCTCAAGTTAGCCCTCTGAAATTTTCTTAAGGAAAAAATTCCTTTAAATCTCATAATCAAAGAAATCAAAGATGTCAAAGATGCTTTTAAAGCCAAGCCTCATTCAAGAAAACTGGCTGGCATTCCTTACCTTACTGGTAAGTATGGGCTAACACTGTATTAATTACTACAGTACTCTATAGCATTTTGCTATGGCATTACACAGTTCAGCCATGTTATTTTGATCACCGGACAAAAAACCCCAACTGCACCTATATAAACTTAACCTTCTTACAAGTCCCTGGGTGCAGAGATTTTTCTAGTGATTTCCAGGTGCCCTCTTTCTCACTGAGGTACTGTAATAGGCAATGTAGCCAAACGGTGGAGGTAAGGCTGGATGACCAGAAAGGGGAAAGGGCTGGGGTGTTGGGAGAGCAGGCTCTTATGAAGGAGCTGTTAGAATGAGCTAGGAGGTAGAGTGTGACGAAAGGCTCAAGGGAACTAGGCAGTAATGGGGAGCTGTTAAAGGGGGAGAGCGCTGTACCGGGGGAGTTGTATGAGGAGGTAAGTAGGTAGTGGCTCAAGTTCGCAGATGTTACTACCACCTCCTATTCCTTGTATCTCAGCACACTTTATTCTCAGGACTGCAAGTGCAGGGCGCTGCCACCGCTAACCACCTAGGAATGTCTTGCAGAAATACGCTCAGGAATGCACACACTTACAGAATATACTACTAGAGTGATCAAGACACCCACAAAAATATCCAGCTTCCAGAAGTGAGCCTAAACAAGAGAGAAACATTAAGCAGAATGACCAAAATACAAGGAGACAATGAATCTGTGTAAACGTATGTGTAAACTGAAAGAATCAAGATGTAAGCTATGTATTTGATGGGAAGAATAAACAATTATGGAAAAAATAAAGTACATGTTGTTGGTATACTGGGATGGTAGCATACAAACAACGCAGAAAAAAGAAACCAGCTCTGCTTTTTCATACAGAAGCAAGTGAACAATCATTAATACCCAAGAACTCTGAAGTTTAACATGCATATTATTATTGACATACATAAGATAACACTACAACAAAGCTTTTAGTAGGATTCAGTAGAATTAGTAGAATAATATATACATGCCTCTCTCTCTCTCTCTCTCTCTCTCTCTGTCTCTCAAATAGCTTAATTCCTATTACCAACACACCAAAATGAAACTGAAAGAAGTTCTGTTCACAGATATAAATATCAGATAACAATTCATAAAAAAAAATAGCTGACAAGTTTTTCTGGAGCGCCCAATATTAACTACTCCTAAAAATGGGCCTTAGCTTTGGTTTGGCATAGACTCTCTCCTGTTCATTTCTTTTCATGAATCCTTTCATGCAATGTATGCCAAATGATGTGATCACCAGCAGTTATATACAGTCAGACTATAGAAGAAATTTTGTGATTTCAGAATAAAAGTGATTTACTTCAGAAAAAAAACTGAGTTTGCATAAATGCTTCAGTTCAGAATAAGATTTAATTTTCTAATCCATAACAGTATAATATTCCATATTAAATACTGTATGCAATGTCATCTTCCAAAATATACATCACTGAAATATTTCTATCATCAAAAGGCCAAGTGTAGCAAGGTATTTTTAAGGCATGAGGCCCTAGCATCAAGATAAGGCTTGCATTTTAGAAGTTTTCCACTCCCTCCTCCGCTGTGAAACAAACATCTTCCCCACTTTTGGAAAGCAAGAGCAAAATAATGGAGGTGGTTTTGATGCAACATACAGCTGACAGATGTCCTGTGAATGGTTTCTAAGGAAAATATAACCCAACTAGAACGTCAAAAAGAAAAATTTACACTATCCAAACATCCTTCTTTATTGGTAAAGGAAAAAGAAGCCATGAGGACAGATCTCACTCTGGGGATGCTTTTAAACTTTACTAATAGCAGGTAGGTCAAATTAAGAGGACAAGTATCAAAAAGATATGACAACATTATGAAAGGAAACTTTTACTAACAATGTCTACCCCAGAACTTTTGTATGGACAGATGATTCATTCCCTAGACAACAAATCCAACACTTTCTGTGAGCAACATATAAAATTATCTTCATCCATTTCTGCATTATGACCATTTTTGAGACCGCTGTTTTTTTTAGAGTGCTTAACTACCCGGCAATGGCAAGAATTTTAGAACCCCAAATGGTGAGTTTACCTCCTGACACTGCAGAGAGTTTTTGCTACTACAACACAGTGGTTCTCAATCTTTCAATCACAGCTATAAGCAGCCTGGAACATCTATGCAGACAACTTCTTATAAAGTTTACTGACTGCATTGATGACATTAGGATACAGAATGGGAAGAGATTCCCAACAGGATCCTCCTCTCAAATCGCCCATACAGCAAGGAGACTGGTTTCCTGCTAGGTAAAAATTTTTTTAACATTCTTTTTTTAAATAAACAGCAAAGCAAGAAATAGCCAACTTTGTGGATTTTTGTTTTGTTTTTTAAACTAAAAAGCAGAAAATCAAGGCATACAGAGAACAGAAGCTGTTGAAAAAACAAAGTGATGAACTTGCGTTTATAAAAAAAAAAAAAAAACAAACACCTGAACAACAAGCTGATGTGCTTATTATCATCACAGCAAGTGAATAGAAAGCTAAATGTCAAGCATTACTACAGATATAGGTCAGCAATTTCTATTGTTAATGCCATTCAGCAGGTACCCATGGCAGGAGGTAAAGTCACCTAATCACAATTTCAGTTGCTTAAAACAAGTCGAACTGTTTCACTCTTTTGCTACTTTGCACTGAATAAAATTGCTGCTCAGTAGAATTCGAAAGAAAGAAAGAAAGAAAGAAAGAAAGAAAGAAAGAAAGAAAGAAAAGAAGGAAAAAAAAAAATCACTTACCATTGTGATGAGAATTCTATATTTATCCAGCATTGCCTGGTTGTCATGGCATCCTGCCAGCAACTGCCAAACCTCTGCCCTCAGTGCTTCTGGAACACCACTTTTCACCAGGGTAGATAATCCGTTTGGTCTCACAACAAGATTATTGTGCCTGAGAAATAGACAATCATTGCCTATTATACTTCAACTACAGGAGTAGAAATCAAGACAAAAAAATATAAAAAGTTTTTCAACCTTCCAATGTTATTCTGAAAAGTAGAGTCAGCAACTAGCAACATAAAGTTTTCTTCCACTGGTTACGCTAATTAGTATTTGTCAGATGGAAAGCAAAAATTCTGCAAGGATTTACAATAAGAACCATGGCAAAATTTAGTGATATCCAGATTCTCTAGGTCTGGAGAAATTAATGAAAATAAGAACAATAAACAATTGCAGAAATTGAACTAAACTGGCTAATGAAGAACAATTTGAATTGAAAGAGAGAACTATGCCATCTGTGCAGACAATTCAATTTAAATATTTGTTCAACATATACATTTAGTTTAGGTTAAGAAAAGGAAATTAAAAATTACCTAAGCTGTAGAGAGAAATAAATTTTGGAAAACAAATAAAAGCCAGTTTTAAGAGTACTAACATGAAGACTGAAGTTCCAGTTTTACGCTTAATGCCAAGAGTATGTTGCAAGTCCCACAAAGGAGTAACACTTGCACATACGTTGGTAAAATGCCACCATTCCAAATAAATCTGCCTATTAGTTTGAGCTGGTGTTTTACTATCTGTTTGTACACACACCAAGAAATGTAGGAAGACAATTGCAGGGTGACTTTTTTCATTTTCCAACGCTGCGTAATTAATCCTACAGAAGTTGGTATATAGAACTATGAGAAGGTTGTACTCAGGCAGGTTGAATACTAAAGATGTCTTTTTCAAAAATAATCCAGTCACTGAGCCCATACATTTAGGATAAAAATCACTGCACATGCACAACATTGCAGAGCTTTCAGTCAAGATGTTTAAAAATCCTTTTTGAGATAATAGTGTTTACTGATCCAGATTAGACCTCGCTTTGACTTACTATGGCAATTTTCATAGCAATGCAGCAGGAAGACTGTGTGAATTGACTCTTTATTCTTTCTAATGTAGGAAGTGCTTTGCTCTCTTATTGTTTTGACCATTGTTTTCAACTCTACTGGTAGGAGAATAGTGAGAGTGGCAGTTTAGCCAAATGCTAGCAAGCTGCGATTAAATTAAACAACCTGCAATTTGACCCTCGATTTTAAGTAAATGTTTAGAGCAGTCATTCTTTGAAACAGGTCATTAAGATGTGAATGGTTTACCGCTACCGTTTAAATTTAAAAGGTGCCCTAAATAAGTTTCTTTTTCCTATACTCAGAGGATGATATCCCCATTTTTCCAAATGACTTGAGAATTAAAAAAAGAGAGTGTGTTTATATAATGCCCTGATTCTTTTAAACATAATAATTATTTTAAATTTTAAATGTGTAGTACAACACAAGTCATTTCAAACTTTATCATTCAGTTAGCCAAATTAAAACCCAACTAGTCCCTTTTCTCTTTTTCAGTACATTTTGCAGCAAGTCACACTAGACTAATGGTCTTGTGATGGGAAAAAGCCAGAAAGAAAAAACAATATCCACAGAAATATTAAAAGGACTGGACACTCTAAGCAGTTACAAAATTATGAAATGTACTGTCAGGAATAAATAAATAAAATACACCAGAAGCTTAAAGCTCAAGTTGTGTGAAAATGAAGCATTCACAGCACACTTCAAATCAGATTAGTTCGGTTATTACATGGATTTGGTCATATGTGTTATAGATGAAACACAGAAGGCCTTCTCAGAGGACTGGGCAAGCAGATAAAATGAAATGAACAGCTAAAAAGGTACATTCCCATATAAACATAACAGGGAATTTTTCAGTGACACCAAGAAAACAATACAAATAGCTTATGGCAACAACTAATAGAGATGCACATCCCATGCTGTAATACCATCCTTCCTACTAAACATTCACAATTGCGAATTAAGCATCCTACAGTACACCAGGTTTTACTGGATTTGTCATATGTTTAGATAGTTTTACGGTAGAGGCAATACTTTAGCAACATTAGTCCATGCAGTAAAGCATAACTCTGTAACTTGAATAGACAACTTCTCAGTTTCTGAATGTCTGTTTGGGAAACAGCTTGATCATTAATAATCCTTGCTCTGTATTCTACAATAACGAACAAATATGCATTTTTCCCTCCTTCGTGTAGAGGCCCAGGCACCTTACATTCCTAGACACTTTCTGACACCTGCTTGGCCAGACTATAACAGAAACAAGCATAAAATAAAAGCTTGTCTTATTCTAGTCTTATCCTCTAGCATGTGGGAAAAAAATGGGTCATTCATGGATGCTGACATCTTCAATTTGTTACAAAGCGCTGTAATTCTCCTGCGCAAAATTCAAAGACATAATTTTAAAACATCAAAGAGCAAGGATACAGAACAGCGATGCATAGACTATGCTCCAACTTGACAAACAAATATTTCTGATTAAAGACTGCTATTGACCATTACTACTTTTTTTTTTTTAAAAAACACATCAGAAACAGTTAAGTATGCAGCTAAACTAGCTCAGCTTGCAAGAACAACTTTAATGCTGAGGATGCAGTAAATAGTAAAATAAATTAAAAGATATTCCATTACTTTCCAACTGTTTATTGCATCTTTTTTGGTAAATTATCTTATTCTTATTCCTGTTTATATGTTTGAAGGAGACTCTTGGAGCAATGTTTCTGCTGAGTCAGTCCGTTAGGTTACAGTGACATTTTAATGAAATGACAAGAAGCAATTAAAATGCAAGAAATTTTTCATCTAAGAGACAAATCAGCATACCAGTTCTCCAAGTGGAACTGTTAATTTTTATTTATTTGCTGTTTTTACAAGTGCACAGATAGTCCACTAGCATATGCTGCAGTTTTCAACACACTAGAAGATTTTATTTCAATCTATTTTCAGTTTTCAAATTGTTAACATTTTTCATCTGTTACTCTTTCCAAGTTTTGTTCTTAAAATGTAACATAACGCTATTCAAGAATTCAAGTATTTCATACACTTGAATTTATCTCAAAAGGTAATATTGCTTGAGACACTCCTAAAGAAAATGTTTGCTACTGCTAGTCTTCAAGATGGCTGTGATCTCCCATTTCTCGTCCCATTTTTAACTCATTTTAACTAAGGTGTTTTAACTACTAAATGATTCTCTGAGTTAAGTGTATAAGTTTATGTTAGGACTTGAAAATAGTTTACTCCAAAAGTCTTAAATGTTTTGTCTCACTGAATAGTATACTTGAGTAACTTGAAGAAATAGTTGGTTATGTGAAACTCGAGAGAATGAGCTGTGGGCGGTTCTTTACTTCAACATGCTTACCCACAGGAGTCCAGATATCTGTCAAGGGCAAAAGTTAAAACTAAAAGAATCAACTGATAGATGAATATTTAAAAAAAAAAAAAAAAAAAANAAAAAAAAAAAAAAAAAAAAAAAAATTAAAGTAGCATCTTCCAATGCAAATGCAATGCAAATGCAATGCAGATTGAAACACACCTGCCACACTGTTCTTTAAGGACTCAGGATGGCTTTCCTCATTGGCCTTGGGGTGCCATATATAAAATTGCAAACAATTTATAAACTCTCTCCTGGGATGTCCTTTAGAACAGGCTTTGGAAAGTTCTAAACAGCCCCAGAGCAGATCTGTTTACAGCCTCTTCAGGTGAGGAAAACACACTTGTCTATAGGGATCAACTGACTTCCACACTTTACCTCAGTGTTTTCTTAGTCATTCAGAGGATCCATAGCCAGAATATTTGTACAATCATTCTATTAAATATTTGTGCTTCCCCCAAAAGATCTTTCATTAAAGCCAGAAACTTGGGTGACAAAATAGTTAAAAACAAGCAGGAGGGAAAGGTTCTGGAGGGAAGGGTTCCGTTAAGCTCAATAAAATCTTGTGATGTCTCATTTAGTAACCTTTGCCTGAGATCTCCGTTAAAGATGAGGTCAGCAGCAAGAGGCTGTGTTTCTCCAAAGCTACGAAGTGGCCAAGTAAAGGGGGGAATTGCCCGAATAAATCCTTAAAATGTTTTTCAGCTCTCTTTTTGGAGTTAGGAAGAGGAAACTTTGCCAATTCCAGGTTAAGGACCTCTGATTATTTTTGTCTCAGGCAGCAGGAGCTATTACTTACAAAGGGAAAACCAAATAAGTGGTTCTGGCATTTGCTAATAGAATAAGGTCTCTCAGAGGCAGCAAATACACAGACATTTTCCTGTCTTGGCAAAGTATACGCTGCTACTGAAGCACTTAATTAAACCACAGAAATAACACTGTTGAGAACATACTCTAGGCTTACAAATATTCTTCATCTTACTCTCCAACAGAAACAGTTTAAATGAGGATCACAGTCTTTCAAGAATCCCTTTTCAAGTGCTTACATGTAGCACAAAAAAAAAAAAAAAGTGCCTCTAAACAAATCAATCAATTAAATGTACATCAGCTAGCACAAATGACTTAAGACAGGACAGACTGGAGTTGCTCTGTCTTTTCTATCCTAGCACTGAGAGGCACTGAGTTTCATGAGAGCTTAACATCCAGCCCCAAGGAACACAGGTGGCCAGAAAGTTCTGCATTTGAAGAGTCACACCTGCAGTGTGAGCACACACGGGCATATTCTGAAACACTGAATGAAACAAGACTTTTGCAGATGCTGTGGGAGAGATTTGTCAAATAACTGCAAGTTAAAATAAGAGGATTTACCAGCCCCTTTTAAACTAGGTTTAAAAAACAGACTTCAATGTGTTTTGTACTGTAGTTTTTAAACTGTGTAAGCTGAAGAATTTCAAACCTTCTGCACAAGAGCATATAGTCTCACAAAACAAAGAAAAGGTTAGTATGTAAAGTCTAAATTTAAGAAATTAAGCATTACCATCTCCCCAGTAATTCTCCCCAGGAATACAAAATCTTCTCTGGACAATCCTTTGACACATCACCAGTGCCACTGGAGAGTTCATTATCACTCTCTGCAAAAAGAAAAAGAAAAAAAAANAAAAAAAAAAAAAAAAAAAAAAAAAAAAAAAAAAGACAAAACAAGAAAACAAAAGCATGCACAGATTTACCAAAGAGAACAGGCATTAAAGATGCATACATATAGGTCTCAGTCAATTTCTTCTCACGTAACAGTTTTAAAACCACAAAAAGAAATAGAGAATATTAGTGGAACCGTAAAGAATGTTTAGCAGACTTGACAAAACAAACGTATTAATAAAGTTACCATAAAGTTTAAGAGAACAAGACTAGGGAATAATTCACAGCACTGTTACAGGAAAAAGGGCTGGGATCTAGAAAAGCATTATGTGAGAAAAGATTCAAGGCTGTCAACTATCCATTTAATGAAATTTCACAATGCAGTATTATCTAAAAGTCACATCCACTTCAGACTTCACATAAAGAGAACTCTCTTTTAAAGCATAGTAGATAACACTGCTTCATTACACTGCATCCCTTACACGTCATTCTGCTCTCATGTGGTCCTGTGATCTCAAGAAGCCAACTCTGAGCCACAAAATAATTTTTTTTTACTGAAACAAGTTCATGGAAGAGCAGCAAAACCAACACTGTGACATTAAAGGTCATATTGCATGGAATAGAAAAGAATGCTTCAAATGGAAAAGAAACCTCGTAAGTATTAAGAATAAAACACTTATGGAGGCATATCTGTCATCATATGACTAATACGCAAAACTAGAAGGGATCATGTGAGCCTGAGATAGTGTGCTCAAATAACCATCCAATCCAAGTAACAATCCAATTTCCAAATGTCTTATGGGTCTATGCAGCTGTCCACCATAAGTTGAAGAGTGTAACTCTTTAGAGCAGCTCCTCATGTGAACATGGTTTTGCAGTTATTTGGACTTTTTCCAGTTTTATCTGAATAAAATACTGCTAAAAATTAAACATGAGTACAATTTCAACACCACCAAACATCGACAGGGCTCCAATTCTCAGCACCTTTACTATGAAACACAACCTAAAAGGAGACACTGCAACAGCCCCGTTATCCTCAGAGGCCTCTGAAGCTTTGGACAGTTTAGATGTTAGAGGGTCTCTGAGGTTGCTCTTTCCTATGAGCTGAGCTGTCTCAAGAAGCTAAAATAAAACAAAAAAGGAGGACCAAAGCTACATCTGCTCCCAAAATCCCTTAGATAATCTCTTCAACACAGCTCAGTCACATCTGGTTGCTGACTTAATATCTTTAATTCCTCAGGTACGTTAAACACTTCACGTCCAACTTTATGTAGACAACAGTAGTAGTACCCRTAGAGGAGGATCTTCAGTACTTGTACAATTATCCTGTTAAGTCTTCATCCTTGTCATTCTCACTTCAATTACACGTTTTAATTTATAGTCTCAGCAATTGTCAAATACAAGTCATCAATAAAAATAGCATCAATACTTGAATTTGACAACGAAGTGTGAGGACAAAGATAGCATATACTGTATCTCAAGGACAATTAACAGCAAAAATGCTGTCCTGAGAGAAGAGAGAAGCATATCAGAAATCTCTTTGTACTTCAAATTGGATATTAGATTAGTGAACCCTCTAGCTTGGAACCTCTTTGTACAGCTTTACAGGCCCCAAAATACAAGACCAACCTGCATTTAAATACTTCCCCTTAGAATTTAAAAACAAACAAACAAAAAACAAAACCAAAAAACCCAACGCTCATCATAAACCTACAGGAAACTTGATTTTAAGGTTTCCCAATCTTTTGCATACATTCACTAGATCTAAAAGATGCAAATATGAAGATCTAAAAACCTGAAATTTATCATTTTAACTAAAATTTTGTATCACTATAAAAGGATTCCCAGTAACCAAAGGAACCCATTAAGTTCCAGTGGAAGAAATGTATTTGAAGACTCAACTTTCCTTTCATTTTAAAATTACCAAAAATACTGTAAAGGCAAATCTCTTCACTTACCACCCAGGCCTGGTAATAACTAAAAAAAGTTAAATTAAAGCAATTAAATGCATTACATTTTTTAAATTTGCTCCTCTCCTGATTTGCCTAACCGGATCAAAGAGATCAATTATAAGTGCAGCCCTTCTACTTCCCATGGAAACAAGGAAAAAAAAAAGTTAGAGGAAACCTTCGCTAGATTGAGTACATTGGCCATTTAGAGACGCAAGGTACATATTAACAGTACCGATACATATTAAGAATCTCAAGAAACCTGCCTCACACCAGAAAATTATCATAAAGCACAATTTCAGAAACGCTTCACACATTCAAGGTAAAGGAAGACAATTTGGCACAAAATTCTGAAAGGAGATATTTTAATTACTTTGGAGAGACTGAAGAGCTATAGTGCATCTCTACAAGAGCTACTAGTGAAAATACACAAACAAAACTTGCAGTCTGAAACAAAATCTGATAAAGATTAATAAAACAAATCCCCAACCAGACCAAAATGTTTAAAAATGAAGCTACACTGAATACTTTCAGGAACAAAGCACACTAGTTGTTATCTGATCCAGACCTCAGCTTGCCAAGGAATACTAACATCAGACAAAATAGAAACAAAGTCCTTCTTTTCTCGCTACGCTGGTATTCTATGCAAAATTCTTCGAAGTTCTTAAGGACATCAGTGTTACATAGCATATGTATTCCAGCAAGATATATCACAAAGCTACAGTGCTTCAGTCCTGAAAATTCTTTCATCTGGAAGGCTTAACAGTATTTGGAATGTATTATTCAGTTATATGTCAGAAAATCACAGGCCTTAATTAGAAATGCCATATGCTCCCTTTCAAAAGACGCTAACGTCAAACTTCAAAATAGAACAGGGCAAAGGAGAGAGAATAAACAGCTTTAAAAATCTCTTTGTTTCCACTCTAAAGACTATTTACATATTCTAACCTGTGTAAGCACTTAGGTATAAATTAAAAAGAAGAAAAAAAAGGAGGCCGTGGGAGGGATATTTAACTGTAGATGTTCTTCTTTGAGGTGTACTTTTATACTTTTTTTTCCCTCCACATTCTATAGCATCTATAAGCCCGCAGCATTAGCCAGAGCATGATTTTATCCAGCCTGATTCTGCAGGGAAAGCCACAGATCCCTTCCTCTAAATGTATCGTGTATTTCTCCCTTCCTCCTTTATTTGCCCTGACCTCTCACAGCCTCTCAACTGGACAATAAAACTTATGCCTCATCAGAATGGGAAGAGGACAGGATATGTCTCAAGGGAGCAAACCTGAGGGGCTGGGTTGTAAATGTGTGCACACACAAATAGCCTTTAAGAATACTTACAGGTAACAGTAAGCCTCTAAGGTTTTTTGTTTATTTGTTTGTTTTGATTTGCAATGTGATTCACAAAATTCACAAAAAGCTCACTCTGTGGATGCCTCATGAACCAATTCCCTGAATTCAGAGCCTCTGTTTAAAGCAAGCCTGAAAGATCGCACTTCCTCAGCAAGCACCACTCTGCATGGCTTCAGCACAGAATCACAGAATACTTTGGGCTGGAAGAGACCTCTGGAGATCATCTAGTCCAACCTCCTACTCCAAGCAGCCCTAGTTAGATCAGGTCACTAAGGGACCTGAGTGGGAGGGTAGAGTCTTGAACACCTTCAAGAAAGGAGACTGTAGAATCTCTCTGGACAACCTGTTCTACTACTTGACCATGCTCATGGTTAAAAAACMAACCAACCAACCAACCCACCAAAAACATCCTTTTATCTAACCAGAATTTCCCAGGTTCCAACTTGTGTCTGGTGTCTGTTGCCTCTCAGCCCGTTATTGTGCACCTCTGAGAAGAGCCTGGCTCCATCTTCTCCAAGTCCTCTGATGCAGTAGTTGTAGACAGCAGTAAGATTCTCCTCTGCGCATTTTCTTCTCCAGCCTGAACCAAACTCAGTTTCGTCAGCCTCTCATTGTACGTCATGTGCTCCCGCCATCTGCCCAGCTTAGTGGCCTCCACTGGACTTGCTCCAGTGTGTCAGTGTCTGTCTTGAACTGGGGAGCCCAAAACTGGACCCAGTACTCCAAACGCAGTCTCAGAGGTGCCGAATAGAGGGGATGGATCACGTCCCTGGAGCTGCTGGCTAGAMTCCTGCTAACACAGCCCAGGGTATGCCTGGCCKYCTTTGCTGTGAGGGTACACTGCTGACTCRTTTTCAACTTTTTGCCTGCTGGAATCTCCAGGTACTTTTCTGCGGAAGTCACTTTGTATCTGGTTAGTGTCCAGCCTGTCTTGTCACACGGGGTTATTCTATTGCGGATACAGGACTTGGCACTTGCCTTTGTGGAACTTCATGAGGTTCCTGCCAGTGCATTTCTCCAGCCTGTCCAGGCCCCTCTGAGTAGGAGCCCTGCCCTCTAGCATTATCAACCACTCCTCCCAATTTGTTCCACAAACCTGCTGAGAGTGCACTTGGTCCCATCATGCAGGTGATTAATAAAGACATTTAACAGCACTGATCCTAATACTGATCCCTGAAGGATACCACTACTTACTGGCTGCCAGCAGGACTTTGCACCATTGATTGATTCTTTCATCCCAGCAGTCCAGCCAACCTTCCAACCACATTATTTTTCACTTATCCAGTCCCTATCTCATTGATTTAATGATAAGGACACTATGGGACATGGTGTTGGAGTCCCTGCTAATATCAAGGTATACAGCATCTACTGCCCGTCCCTTGTCCACAGCGCTGGTCACCTTGTCACAGAAAGCAATGAGGTTGGTCACGATGATTTGCCCTTCATAAATCTATGCTGGCTGTTCCCACTGACCTTGTTTGTCCTTCATGTGTTTAGAAACTACTTTTGGGAGGTTTTTGCTCCATAACCGGTCCCATGGACTGAGGTTAGACTGACCTGGATCTTCCTTCTGGCCAAATGACATTTGCTTTTCTTCTTTTGGACATTTGCCATTTGCATGAGATAAATATGGAAGCCTGTACAGATACCACTCAGGTTGGGGGAGGATCTCTGGATGATACATTTTGCATATAGTCTGTTTTGTTAGTATACCTATAGACAAATGTAAACAAGTGTAAAAAATGGTCTCTCTCAAAAATCTGTAGGGACATTCAAGAACAAACCAAATCTAACTGGAATGAAGATTGGTAGCCTATTGGATAGATATAATTTTGTGCCTACTCCATTTAGAAACACTCATTACATAAATTATTCATTATATGAGCAGACTATTCAGAATAGCGCACAAAGAGTTGTATTTTAAGTGGCCCAGGACTAACATTTATTATGTTACAACACTCTATTGACTAGGCTCAACTAGTCAACCTCCCCCCTCCCTTTAAAAAATAGACTCCATCTTGCAGAAGTATGACTGTTGGTATGAAAGACCTCTTAGCACTTTAGCAACACCTTTAGCAAAATAAACTATGGCTACTATGGCTCATTATTCTTGGTAACCAATAATTTGGAAAATGCTTCCCAAAGTGGCCCATCTTCCACATAGCAGAGGCACCTCTTTGGATTTAGTCTGATCCAGAATAGCCTGAAAGGCTGTTTTTAGTGGAAAACAAATAAAACTTTCAGAATTACAACAATTAGCTTTGATATGAAATGGCAATAAGGTTATTTTGGGGTGGGAGGGGCGCACATTTGGGTTTTCTGTTTGTTTGTTTTTTATAATAAAGTATTTGTAACTGATGAAATGCCACAGAGGACCACCCTATGCAGTAAAATGGCTGTACACATTTGGAGCACTGTAAAACCACGAGAGGCTTTGACTATCTCCCAAGATAGCAACAGGGTGATTAAGATGAGCCTTATGAGACAGCTCCACTAGGTTATCCAAGTTCTTACTTTTTAACTTGACTAAAGAGAACACAGGTCTTGATCATATAATCTCCTGCAGATATTTGTCTAACCCAACCCTACAAACCTCCAGTTACCTCCTTAAGCAGTTCATTCCAAGGACTTCATTACTCTTACTCTATGGACTATACCTCTCAGTTCGAACCTAATTCTTTCTACCTGCAATTTATGCCAATTACCCTTTTCTCCTAAACAATTTTAGCACATCTCACTTCCAAAAAAAAAATCTTTGTCTTTATTCTTTCTTCTCTAAAAAACTCTGCTTCTTTCCTCAAAGGACACATTCTCCAGACTTCCACTCATTTCTGATTTTTTCCTCCAGCTGGTCTATACTTTTTCTTGATGAGAGGTGTCCAAACAAAATACTGAAGCATCAAGTCTTCAAAACAGAAGAATTATGCACACAGTAACTCTTTATTATAAGCAAATACCCCACAGAAAAAAAACATACACACACAGACACAAAATCTTGGCCTCTTCTTCCCCCTCATTTATTTTGACAGCATAAGGCTTTTGAGCCCACAAATACAGAACACGAAGCACCCTTAGAGGATAACACTAGTATTCACAGCAGCACTGACAAGTTGTGCAAAGACTCTACCAAAATACTGTGAGAAACCAACTCAAAAAAGTCAAATAGCACAGGTGTTTCTCTCTCTGATCAGGTACTTAACAGACTCTTTCAAACAAAAGTAATCGATTATGTTTATTGGTATTTTCCATTTTTGGCTTGAGGAAATAGATTCCAGTTAAGAACTCTTACTCATGCCAACAAAAATTGAGGTATTAAATATGCTTGGATGTTTTTAATCTCCCTGTTTTTACGGTGAAAGATGTTTTTTTTTGTTTTGGGGTGGGGTTTTTTTTGAATGGGCCTTTTTTTGCATCTTACTTTAAAAATTTTCCTTTAAACAATACTCCCCTCATCCACATTTAATACCAATTATATAGCTACAGAGCTACTTTTCCAATAGATTCAGTTCTCCTTAAAGAAATCTACTAGATCACCTGAAATATGACAATACCTTAGAAGTCAAACTCATTTGTCAGTTAACAAAAAAGGCAAATAAGGCGGAAACTATACTGTTGTTTCAGAGAGTTCAAGCATAAAAGTAAGTGAAGTGCATCCTAAAATGAGTAGAAATGCATGAATATAGCAGATAAAAATGAACAGGTGGGATTTGAGCACTGATGTGAAGAACAAAAAAGGATTTTTAATGAGTTTTAATTGAGAAGCTGTTACAAGTGAAATAAAGAGTAGGTGGAACTGAAAAATAATATAGTTGGAGCAGCCTGAAGGAGAAGGAAATTAGGTCATAAAGATAGGTGGGAATAGAATTGGAATACTTCAAAAATGAGAAGTTTGATTTTTATGTAGGAGAAGAACAAAAATGAAGGGGGAGCTGAAGTTGGCAGCATATTATCAGGGCAACAAGATATAGACGTTACTGACATGGAATCATTCCATACATACTAGATAAAAGAGGATCGTGAGAAAGGCCACAAAAAAAGCAAGTTTCCATTTATAAGGTAACAGGAAATTATAGAGCATGAACTATAGTTTTGCCAGGAAAGGCAAGAGTGAAACAAAGTTTAAGTCATGAAATTCATTCTAGTATTAAATAAGGTAGATTTTCAGAAAGGTCCAACTTTTCAATGCATTATAAAATATTTTGATGAAGACAAAAAGATTTCAAAATGCCTTCCAAATGATATATTTATGAAATCACAATCCTCAGTACATTTTCTAATTTAAAGGGAAAAGCAATWATCAGGAGCAGAAAAATATGGATTTATGAATATGAACAAAGACGACTTGCATTGAATTCTGCTCACAAGAACCTTCTGTTTATATGTAAGTTACATAATTAACTTGAAGAAAAATTAACCTGGCAGCTACTGAAGTACATATAAAGAAAGTAAAAAAGAAAACAAAAGATACCTGAATTCTTCACTAAAAGCAAACCAGTAAGAGCAAAAAATAGTATTTTTATTATTATTCCTTTTTATGAATTATAAGATACACATTTTTCACTTAAAATCATTCAAGCAAAAGCTAATGCTGACAAAGCTCAAAATTTTTATTATCTTGCAAAGAGTTTGCAAATTTAATTGCTTCTCTATGTAACCAAAAATCCAGATCCCAAAAAGCCCTACATTTGATAAACACTGAAAGAGGGTGGAACAGCATGGGATTAGATGATGTCTGTCTTTCACTCACTGCATACGATACTGGCTTTCACACGTTATAAAGAAGTCTGCACAAAATCTCTCAAAGGACCCACACTTCTACTTTGAAACAATTCTGTTGGTTGTGTGAAATGGCTAGCCAAACCGACTTTTTCTTTTTAATACAACAAAAATTTCTGCATTTAAAAACATATTTTAGCTCTGCGTCATGTAGTTTCTACACAAGCCCTGCATTACTGTTCATATTAAACAAGAATCATTTTAAAAAAAAAAAAAAAAAAAAAAAACTTTAAAAAAAAAAACAGCTGGAAACAGGAAGCTTTTGTGCTTTCATCCTGCCTGCTTTGATACCACCGCATCCCCCATCCTAATTATTATAGTTCGCCTGGAATCCAGGAAAAAAAAACAAAAAAAAAAAAAAAAAAAAAAAAAAAAAAAAAAAAAAAAAAATCACAAAAATAAACCTTAACTGTGCATCCAAATCTGAGCGTAGAAACATGCGCAGACATGATTCTACCTTTGTGTAGTGAACATACGAGTGGGCCACCATGACATATCTAAATTTGATGTACAAATGCTTAAAGCTGAATAAAAGATGGAGAAAAATTATGGCTTCATTTCAGTAGTTTTGCTCCCACACAGATGACAAAGCCAACTAAATGCTGCACAGTGGAGGTATTCTTGTAAATATAAACATCTTCCACATATACTGTGCCGTCTGAAAACTGACATCTTCGAGAACACGCAAGAAAACCAAATTTGAGATGCTGTCACAATTCCAAGGCAATGCAATTCTTTACTCTGAATTAGTAATTTATAAATTTGTAGATTAGTATCTACTGCCATATTTGATATAACCAAATGCCAAAAAAACCCAACCCAACCCAAACCAAAACCCAAAAAAACCCCAACATTATAAACACATAAAAATTATATATTGCCTGGCATTTACTTAAAGTGCCAAGGCAGTATTCAAGGCACTTGGATTACAAAATCCTCAGACTCAACAAAATACTAGAAAGCTAATGACCAAAACTAAAAAGACAAGAATCTCACTTTGAGGTTAACAATTATTATTAAAAAGTCAGGGGAAACTGTTTGTTGAGAAAAGTCTTTTTAATCACCTTTATATAAAGGTGGTTAAAAAAGATAATTTTTTTAATGATATGAAATGTGAAATTATATGAGCATAGTAGTGGCAGCTTGAGGCCACAGAAAACCATGGCACTCATGACTGAAACCTGAGAAGATCGTCTAGCAATAGGAAGTTCTAATTCCTAATAAGCCAACAGGATTGCAAATCCTTTTTCAAATTACTTTCAAACAACCATACTGTTTATAGGCAGACAAGGAAAAGACAACCACTACTGAAATAAAGCATCCAAAACATTCAAAATAATCTGCAATTGCTTCCAGACAAGATGCAAACACCAATTTATGCTCATTTATTACTGAGAAATGTCTATTTTGTACCACAATCTGGAGTGATTTTATGTAAGCTATAAAAAAAAGGACTGAAATCAAAGAAACAGATTTCACCTATGCACCCAAGGAACTGAAAAATCCCTTAATTTGAAAGTAATTTTTCCCATCAGTCTGCAAGAATAAACCAAAGTCATGAACAGATTTCCCTGGAGTATTCATGAACCGCAGGCCAGAATTATGGAATTACATTTTGCCTTGAACTTCACAAAGTCAGCATGAGCAGCAGATTTTGTCAAAGAAAGAATCCCTAGCTACAGTGTGTTCCCAGACGCACCTTGCAGGAGTGTCTTGTGGACACTAGAGAGGAGGAGGGGAATATAATGGCTCAGAGTAACTCACACTCATTTCTTGAGGGCCTAACCTGCAAACCTAGCTTACAAGTAAAATCCAACAGCAATCTGGGTTACAGGACAGGACAGAACCTGAGCCCCAGGCAGGTGACCTTCCTGCACTTCCACCTCCCTATAAACCTGGAACAGAAACAACCTTAAAATTCCTCAATTTTCCATTTCATTTACAACCCTGCAATTTCATCAAATACTTCTGTAACCCACAGAAGTGCTTCAAATTCAAAACATTTCACATACTTGCCTTTTAACAGAAAGGCCATACTTGCATGAACAAATTTAAATACAGCTGTAACTATCAACAAGAACTGCCACCATTCAGGGCATATTAAAAAAATACAGTCTTCTGCACTCCGTGTTTTTTTTTTTTATATATATACTAAGGAAGGGATCATATTCTTTCTGGCAGCACAATAATAGCTGCAGAAGTCAACTGAGTGCATTTCTTCAATGATTCTATGATTTTTAATAACAGAAGTTAACTTGTAAAGCATGAAAATAATCCAATGCAAAAGAATGGATAGTAGAGTCCATAAAATGACATCAGGCTCGTTGGGAATATTTTCTTTTCATTTGGAAGCTATAGATCTGCATTCTTCAGAAGCGCTTGTATTTTAAAACTCATCTCTTACGGAACTGCAGCAAAAGGTTCTTGTTTGAAGATAGCCACTAGCCAAATGACCTCATGAATTTAGGATTTGTAAAGTTTTAGTTCATTTTATGGAGATAGCAGAAAGACTCCAATACAGATTTAATTGATCTTGTTTAGAACCCACCAACATTACTCTGTATTGGATTAACATAACAAACAGTTCCTATGAATTACATAAAGCTATTTTTAATTTGGATAAAAATGCAGAGTTGACTATTTCCACACTACTAATGTCATTCTTCTCACTCAGTCATCCTCATTTGTTCACACTATCCCTCATCGTAAACCCCTATTTTATCACAAAATACTCTCAATAGCTCTGTTGACTCCTAGAACACCACCTCCTCTACTCCTTTGCTTTTCTGAGTCCTGAAAACAGCCTCTACCCACCCACAACATTTGACACAGTATCCTAATTTAGTTTGGCTGATCATCTCCGATCATTTAGTATTGCCTACTCCTTATTTACTGTACGCACCATCTCTTTGTGCTGTCCAATACATCACACTCAGATTTCTTTGAGCTTTCAGGGTCCTCTATCCTTTCAATTCTATTTTCAATGTCAAATTTCACCATCTCCACACTGAATTTCCATACCTCTTACATTAATCTTTCTATTGTATAATATCTCTTTCTTTTTGTTCTTAAAGACAGCTAGAGAGAACACAGAGAGAAAGCTTCACCCTCATACGTTTGTTATTTCTTCTCTTTTGCTGCCCTTTCTTACTTCTACAGCTTCATACTTTTATATAATTTCTTCTTATTAGAGACCAATAACTAAACACCAAACACATTTCAGTAGAATTCTTTCTGGTTTAAGTCCACTGTTTATGGATCAGTATCCACTATGCTGTCAACTGCATCCCTGCTCTGTTCCCAGCTGTCAGAAAAGTAATACCTAAACCATCAAGAAATCTATTGCTGCAGTAAATAAAAACACAAACCCAAACAGTACTGCATTCCTGGAAGTCATTTGAGAGTGTTCTAGAGGCAAWCTACAACTCATGCTCAGAAACTTCTTTCTGGAGACTTGGTAGGCATGTTATCTTTCACCTATGAGGAATTACCTGTTTCAGGATGTCTGCTAAACATCCCGTGTTTACACTGCATGCAATTTATGGATTGGAACCAGACACTTGGGACCACATAAAACTTCAGCAAAAAAATCTTCAACTCCGTTACAATCAGTTTAAAGACTATTTTCTGTTTTTAAACAGAATTTCTCCCACTTACAGTGATCCTTAACCTTCTAACATTATTCTGATTCAAGAAGAAACTCAAATGGAGTTATCTAGTATTCTCCTGAAATGGTACATTATAGTTTAAAAAAAAAAAAAAAATTTAAAATATTATAGCCAAAGGAAGGTCATCATTTCATGTATGGTCTAAGCAAGCACTGCTGCTAAAAGAAGTCAACCTATTCTTCCCCTTTTCCTTTGTTACTTGTTTCTAGGATTACATTCTCCTTGCAAATGCTTCTGCTGGAAAGCAATTTTCTCCAGTCCTTAGGCTCAAACATGCAGCCAGCCACTTCATCCTGCCCTGGAATGACACTACAATAAAAATGCTCTGTGCAGCTTTGTCTTTTTTGAGTAACGCAATATACAAACCATCACTTCTGTACACGTTCTCACTTATTCTTAATACTCCAAAAAGGAGAAATATTAGTTCAACCAATTGTGCTCTGCACCTTGTTACAAGGTTCTACTCAAAATTAAATACTAACAGTGTACTTTTCTGCTTATTGATAAAAATTGATACTTAAATCCGTTTTATTTGAAACCTTTCCCAAAAGTGTAAGAGTTTCCTCATTATATATTTGAATCTTTTAAAATTATATTCTGAATTTAATAGAAAACTTATCAAGGAGTGTACTTTATATTCTAGGTTTTGACAAGAAATCATTAATATTAATTATATTTTAAAAATTATTATCTCCAAAGCAAGGAACCTTAGATGACTGGGTTGCCAGAAATATCTATTACAATATTAATAATTTTTTTAAAAGTGAGGTTGATCTGAAAGATCTCTAAGTAGCTGTTGCACAATCTTTGCAAAGATCTTAATTTTTTTATATAGCTGTTCAGATGAAAAATAAAGCTAAAATGAGAAAAGAATATTAAAAGCTAAGAATGTTATTTAGGGAATATATGATCTCAATTGTCTATATGCAGTTGCTGCACATTTGAAAGGGACTACAACTAACACTAGTATAGTAATTATTTTAAATCATTATTGGGGGGGAGGGGGGGAAATCATGTTCAGCCTTTCATTAAAACAAAAATAACAAGAATATTGAAAAAAATGCCTTCTTTCTTATGAACATCTTTATTCATATACTCATAACATAAGACATCCCACTGAGTTGTGTGTATGCACACACACAGAGTACACAGAAATCAGGTAAGGTGCAAATGAGGCATGCATTCTTACAGCATTATACAAATGAAACTGCAATGTATAGTGCTTCTGAAGTGAATGGAGCAGCGTCCTGTAGGGATATAGGGTATATATCAGTGTACACCATATAAAAAAAAAAAAAAAAAAAAAAAGAGAACAGATAATAATCCTCAATATCTGTATGGGAACACCAGCCTCTGGCCTATGAAATAGTGAAGTCCTTATAATGCACACCTGCCCTCGTCAGGTTGCAAGCAGAAAAAAAAACTATATGGCCAGGTAGCTACCATTCTTAACATTAAAGAAAAGAAAAAGCCTTCTTCCAAGGCTAAGACAAGACACTGTAAACTCAAGGGGTTTTTTTTCCATCATCATAATTAGTACCCTGAAAAGAAAAAGAAAGAAAAAGAATGAAGAGATTTATTTAGAACAACTGCAAATGACTCATTTAACCTGCATATCCACTAGGATAGATAACTTCTAGGCAGATAACTCTAAATGCAGTTTCCATGAGAACAGAGTCACATCATGATATTTTTAATGTCTTCTCTTAGGAAGTAATCTACATTTAAAATATAGAAACTAGCATTAGGAAACTAAACCAAAGTTAAACTTAGGTTCATATCCCAGTGGAATACTTTTACTCTATAATAAAATAAAGCCATTCTATAATAGTACCAAGAGGACAATATCCACATTATTACTAATTGTGCTACATTCATCAAATTCTGGAACAGTGCTTTCCTCTTCCCAGTAAGAAGCAATATAAAAAAAAAAGTATTCAAGTAATTACTTAAACCCTATCCTATCAAACAAGCTCCAGAAAACATTCTGACTATACAACTCAAACATCCAGCAAGGAAAAGAACACCCACAGACGTTGAACTATGCTACCCTGAACCACAAGACTCAAAGGTCAAATCTGAAATAATTCTTGCTATGAATGGTAAAGCAATCCCAAATACCAATTAAATATAAAAGCTCCTTTAGAGAAAACAGTATTTTTACTATTCAGAAGTGGTACCTGATATAAAGGAGGGAATAACAGTGATAGTCAATGCCCATCCCGCTCCCTCCCAGGAATCAGAAGGTTTTCAATTCACCAAAAACCACTTGCCTGTGGGTTTTGTAAGCGTGGTGTCACCTGGGATATGTGGGGTTTTTTCGTTTGTAACTGGAAGAGACTAACCATGTAACCATACCTGTCTGCTCCTGATGGTGTTAATCACAGGGATCTGATTCGTACTGCATAAACTAATATCCAACTACTTACCTATAAGTAAGAATCAAGAAGGAATTTTTCCACTGTAATAAGTGAGACTTTTTATAGTACTGACAGAACAGTGCCAGAAATCTGAAGAATAACTTTGTAAAACCATCACGAGTTCTAGTAGATCAGATATCCAGATCAAAAATGGCACATAGAAAGCCTATTCTGAATGCTATGGGCTAACCCTCAGAGTACAAAGAGACGACAGCAAGCTAAGGGCCTTCAAAAAAACGAGAARAAAAAAAAAAAAACAACAAAACAAAACAAAACAAAAACAAACAAAGGAAACACCGGTGGGAAAGACACTGAGGTACTCTTAGCTTTGGAAGGGGCAGGCAAATACACTGGGTCCATGAACAGCAGCAACCCCCAACATGATCCCCAACTGAACTAGGAGATATTCTGATAAGCCCTGGTTATAAATGAGGGAAACGAATCACATGCTAAGCAGACAGTTTGGGGGTGGGGGAATTCCCTTTATCGGTCTGTCTGGGATTTTTTTTTGTTTTTCTCTACAAACAGGCATTTAAAAGCCGCCTTTTCAAAGCCCATTCCAATGCTGTCCTTTAGCAGCACATTCAAGGCAAATGGCTTCTGATCAGAAGAAAATCCCTCTAGAAAAGGTTTTCTATCTTGTTAGCAGAGCACAAGTGCAGCAGTAACACATTTTGAAGCATGCGTTGTCTGCTGCTGCTAGTGGGAGAGCTCCGAATAATGGGTTGGTAAAAATGCCATTACTAAAGAACTGCTGCTAGTAGAAAATTACGTGTGATCTTTTTGTCCAAAACAGTTGTATTTCTAGTAGACACAAATAGGAAGAATTAAATGAGTAAATTAACAGCAGAAATACAATAGTACTATCTATGGGAACTATAAGTGCTCATTTACTCTTACCTTCTTCCGCCTCATCCTCCTGGGACGACATAAGCCCTCCTCCACTTGTTGGGCTGACCAATTCTTCCTCTCTTGCAGATTCTCTTTGTAGACTGACAACTTCATAAATTGCATCCCCAGCACTTGTATGGCTTTTTCCTTCAGACTAAAACAAAATATGTGTATGTATTAGGTACCCACTGTTGATAAATACAGTTCTAATAGTATGCCAAAACCAAACCCAAACACATTCAAACAAATCTCCTATCAAGCCTAAACAATAGTTTGAGCAAGACTCCCTCAGATTTCTTTGCAATGGCATACATAGACTGGCAGTAATTGACAGCTCTGTTTCTCTTTAAGTTTTATAGGCAGAAAATACAAATAAAACTACATTATTTCCAAAGCTGCCTCTTAACAACCATTTTAAGTACTGCTCAGAATGATGGTAAAAAAAGCTTTCCGATTTAAATATAGCTATTATGAGATGAAGTCAAAGAGAAACCACAGCAAAAGAGAAGAGGAGAGAACAAACAGGAAAAATATTGGAGTAACTGACATCACAGGAACAGGAATTGAATGCCTTGGGGCAGGGGGGGAAATTAACAGTAAGAGTTTTTAGGAGGTAAAGACAAGACTAAAGAAGAAACAAAACCGCATGCTTTTTGAAAGCTGTAAATTGTAAAAAGCGCCTTGTAGTGTTTTACTCATTAAAAAAAGTGAAAAATTCATCTTTCTTCCAGAGAGCGTAATTTGTAATATACTCTTTCAATGGGGAAATGCATTAGCTGTACCTAGCTATAAAGTTTGTGTTTGTAGCCTAAGTTTTATTTATTTATTACTTTTATATATATGTGTGTCTGCGTGTGTGTCTGTGTGTCTACACRTGTATAAATCATGAACATCTGTCACTCTAACAGTTAAATTAGCTTGGAAATTTGAGTGTGGTATCTGTAACTATATGTAACTGAGGTCAGAATGTTTTCAGTGGAAAGCATTTTGTTCTGTAAAAGCAGTTTTTCTTCCAAATCTGTCTCTTAAGGAATTTGATAACTTTCAAGGCAAACTACCTCAAAATTTGGGGGGCGGGGGGGAAGTTGTTTGCTTTCTTTTTACTTCAAGCTGGAAAAGTTCAGAGTTTAATCTAAGTCTTTCGTGTTCAACGGACTTTCACATGAAAAAGAAGTCAGTTACCTATACTTTAAGTACTGGATACAAGGTTGCAAGGTTTAAAATAAAAGGAGTATTAGTTTCTCCTCTGAGCTACAGTTCTGAACACAATTATTATTCACTGACATGTAGTGATTAATATATTTGTAGAGAATTGTATAAAACTGTAAACTAATGATTGTATTAAATGAACCAGCCCAAAATTTTGTGCTATTTTGTCCTTTGTGCATCTTGCCTAATCAGTTAAAATAAGGTAATTTTTGAACATATTAAAAACACCAAATTAACCATGAAAAAGAACAGTATTTCAGTTAGAGAATATTCAGTTTGTTTAAGAAACAAAATTATGATGAAGTTGGAAGACTCCATGACACCTTCGCTGGAGGTGCACATGAACTGCTGATCAGCACTTGCAACTTCAACAAGCTGGTGAAATKATGCAGATGGGTAGCTTAAATAGGGACTGCTCGGACTGAGACAATATAAATAATTTTATACTGAGAAAACTTTCCTACTGTATTTTAGATTAATCATTCAGATCTGCTTCCTTTAAAGCTGATACTCCCCAGAGGCAGTGGCTCCAATTATCAGCCAGTTTTGCTGACTGAACTTCTCATGAAGTCAGCTTAATGAACTTTGGGGTTTAGGCATAAATACGCTGCATTTTGTAACATTTAGCAGGATGATATTAGAGCCATTATCCCTGTTAAGGATTACCATTATCAAGTAATTACAAAGTACTTGGTTAAATCAATCAAGTATTGATGCCACTAATATTATTAACCATCACTATCTATAGCTTTTATTTTTGAGGGAGTAAGGCATGAGGTACTATGGATTTTGTTGTATGTTACAAAGAATTAAAAGTCTTCAGCTCCCTGCACATGTTCTGGTTAACTGCAAGACCCATCTCTATAAAATGCAAATAATTCAGTTATTTGTTTTTTCTGAAGCACGAATTTGCTATCTACAGGAATCCACCTTTACAAGGATCATGTTCTAATGATAAAAATGTGCATGAGTAACACAGTGAGATAGATAGATAGATAGATAGATAGATAGATAGATAGATAGAAAGAACAATCCTAAATCACACAGCAACCTGCATTTATGTCATTCCTCATAGCTGACTGCACCTCACCAATCTTGGTTCAGACTATTAAATGTATCTGAATCGTTCCTCAGAAGAGTTCTGATCTTCCTCTGCCAATACAGGCAGGTCCCACATACCCCTTGCAGGAAAATGCCATTTCATTGCTTGCTTCCTTTTGGAACACCAGTAATGGATGCTTCTTTACTGAAATGGGCATCTTGCTGAGACAGCCCAAGTCTGAAGTTTCCTGCCAAGGGTTCTGCATGCTAGAACTTGGAACTGGGCAGACTGCATGCATGAATTTCTCACCCACAGTCAAACACACTACATGTGCACAATGACCGATAGCACTATTGTCATGATTTTACATCAGCAGGAAATTATACCACAGGAGTCATTGTCCTGCACAGAGAAGCCATCTATCTTTGGAGCTGAGGCTTTTGATATTAATCCACTGTTACCTTCCCTAAGGTTGGTCAATAATATTATGTCATAATGTCATAATGTCAATAATAAGACATTAATTGAACCTAAAATTCAAGGTATTAATCCACCTTACCTTGAATCTATTCAAGCTCAACTGCTTTCCCAAAAAATTAATAAATGGCTGATCCCAATGCCATCTGCAAAGTTATTTTCCAAGGGGTAAGAGTGCCCTGAGGTACAGCGTCTTTCAGAGGTATCTGCAGGAACAYCTATCGCAATACAAACTGTCCAACTGATAATTGGCTAAATAAAGACTTGCTACAGGTCAACCAGAGAGATTCTGTCATCCATAATCAGGACCTAATCTTGTAGAAAGATTACAAAGATTAAAAGCTTTCCTTTCCCAAAAATCTGCAGAACTGCTCCTCAGAATTTTACAGCATAAAGAAATGAATGTGTTTCTGCAGGGAGGGGAGGCACATGTATGTTGTCACATTATAAGGGGTGAGAAAGAAAAAAAGAAAGCATCCATATTACTCAATCAAAAATGGTACAGTTGTAAGTGATTTAAAAGGAAAGCTTAACTGATTATAGATAAGTATCAAACAGCTGAGAACGTAATTTTTCAAATGTATTTTCTTTAAATTCAAAATGTAGACATTCTCAAAATTTGCATGTAACAGTTGGTTTTCTCAGATTTTCTTAAATTCTAAGTTGCTATGCTAATCTCTAAAAGAAATACAGAAACAACGCTGCATGGGATTTATTTACTTACTAAGTGTTAAACACAGTGGCACTTTTGCCATGTGTCAACATAGCTTGTTTTTTCAGACCTATTACTGTGCTCCACAGGAAGATGACAACTCAAATATTCACATTAGGCTCAGTAAAATTAAATCCACTGCTCTTTGGTTTCATTAGTCAAAGATGATGGATCACTATTCCAATGCAAATGGTACAGTTAGCCTCTGCTGTTCACTTTTTGAACCAATACCACAACATAAGTCTTTGGAGAAAGCAGGTCAACAGCTGCTGCAGGAGGATGCAGTTGTGCATCATCCTACAATGACAATGGGCAGACATACATACTTTATGTACCTCACCCCATCCTACAATGATAATGGGCAGACATACATACTTCATGTACCTCACATGCCAAAACCAGAAGAGACTTTAGTATTCTACTCAATAGATAACTATTCAACAAACATTACCAGATGAGATGGATACATCATCTCTCAGTGCTTGAGGAAGAAATAAACGCACATTAATCGCACAAGCACAGGACTGGGAAAGCTAAAATAGAGGGAATACACAGCTATGCATTAAGCTTCATCTTAACCACTCCCTCCCCTCTGTAGAATCGAGCAGTGTTTGTACAACTTGAATTAAAAGCCAAACTCCAAGGGACTGACAAACTGAAATACTTCAGAAAAGAGTTTGCTAAAAAAGGTTATTTCTTTACTGCTATTTGAACATTTCATTAGGTTACAATCATCAGCAAGAAATCACATGAACAATGCTAATTTAATAAATCATTGCAACAACAATGCCCTTAGCCTTACATTTCAAAAAGCCCTGGGGCACTGAAGGACAAGAACATAGTTCATTTTATACCCTCATCAGCAACCACATGGGTGAAAACATGGCAAGTTCTCCATGCAGCAGAACTGACTTTTCCAGATAATCTTTCTCCAAACTTCTCTCTTTTTGAAAACATGGAGAAATCTACCTTCTCAGATACTTTGAAAAAACAATAGTAATAGCCTAACTCTATTAAACTTCTGCATTAGGTTCCTTTGCCTTTAATTGATTATATTCTTACAGCCACCTACCTTCACATTTTGGACCTCAGTAGCCAGGATTTCCCTTTGATATATATTAGTTGATTCTACAGTGAACAATTAGAGAGTCATTTCCCAGTTTTACCAGTCAAACGGACTTGCTTTAGATGTCTGCACACAGGTCAGATTGTATGAAATTATAGAGAATTCGATAGGTAGGTTCAAAATTGTTTAAGCCCACAAAGCCAATGACTTATGACTCATCGTAATTCAGTTTACAAAGGCATTGAACACTTATATATGCTACTTAACTATTATGCATTTAAGCATCTCAGCAATAACTAGTTAAAAGAAACAAACTACTGCGGTGCAGGTGCCATGCCAACTTTTATAAAGGCCAAATTAAGACAGACAAAACAAATGCTCCCAGCATCAACTTTTCTTTAAAAAAACAAACATGTAATACCTGTTTTAGCTTCATATAAAAAGTTTCTGTGAAGGTTTTTCTGCTGAAGTACCAGAAGCGTTCATTGGCAGGATACACACGCACAACAGTCTCCAGCAAAAAACGGACTGGCTCTACTACTTCAGTAACAACCATATCCACTGCCACAGTCATGAATACACGCTTGTCTAAAACACAAAAATAAGTCACATATGGAAAAATTAGTCAAAGTTTAAATTTCTCAAAACAATAAAAGTAGTACACTGTTGTTCAAACTGAAACCCCTTTCTATATAATTATTGATTCTATTGCACCCATTTTATTTATCTGAGTTCTACACCTTACACGGCTGCTGCATATGATAAGAGTATGCATTAAACAGTGTACCAAGTAACTCTGGTAACTTTTTAAAACAAAGACATATTATCTTTGTTTTTAAAACAGAAGCAAAACATCATGCAAAGAAAACAGCATTAAGATACACGATCCCCATCAGACAACAGGAATGTGCACAGGATAAGGTCACATTTTAAAGTATAAACTTACCGCTGAGGGAATATATATATATATATATGTATAGCAAATCAGTGTCAAGGATCTCCTACAGCATTGTTCGTCCTAAATCCTCTCATAACACTAAGAAACACTTCAGATAATTTTTTATGTCTGTGCTCATACTCCGTCAGTTACAAGGACTCAAAATGTTTTACCCTTCCCTGTCCCACTCTGAGTCAGACAGTCCTCAGAGCAGCAAAACATCTGTTGAAAGCAAAGCATGGATCAGTAATCTTAAACTGTAACAGCTCAGATCTGAACATCTCCTGATACTGAAGCATAACTCCAACTTTTTCAAGTAGAGAAGAATGCAGGATCAACTGACCAGATGATGAGACTGAAATAGTCCAAGTATGTCTTGCAGGTTTACAATGCAAGAAAAGGTTTGCTGCTTCTGGAAGCATTCACCACGGAGAGAGGTAGTAACCATCAATGTTGCATCACAACTCATATCTTTCTTGCAGGAAGCACAGATTTTTAAATAAATATTTAGAATCAGACATTATGGATCCCTAGGTTCCCTTGTCTTACCAGACCAAAAAGGCAAGTGGACATTTTAAAAAAAAAAAACAACCAAACAAGAAAACCCCACCACAAAACCAAACCACACCACACACACACAAAGTCATACCGTAAAATGGAAACTGTGTCAAGCTGCACAGCAAGAGTTTTGCCTATATGCTACTAGAAATACTGTGGTTTGAAAATCCAGCAGCAGTAACAGTGACATTGGCTGTATATACTTGGATATGCCTTTAAGCAACTGATGTGAGCTCTGCTGTGGGATAGGAAACAAACTCCAGATTTGCATTCAAACCTTTTCTATCAAATCAGAGAACATCAATTCTAGCGATAAGAAACTGTGCTATATAATCAAGCACTTCAGTGCATCACTTCCAGCTGCCCCAAGATGAAGGGGATGTAATGCTATTTGTAATCAACTCACCTCAAAACTAAAAGAAAGAGAATAGTAATGCCTACAATTTATACTGCTTTGCTGAGTACAGAAGGTGGAAAACAACTTCTGCATGCTTAGGACCAAAAAGTCCTGATAACCACGGAACAGGCTCATAAGCCCCAAACACTAATTTAACGTCTCCAAATCAGCAACACAGAGCTCTGTGAACAATTATCCACATTTCTACGTTGCACATGTTTATACAGAGAAGTTCCTAGCCACGGACTCTTGGAACATAATGGTGTATCTACTCAGACATATGCACCATGATTCCCAGGAGAAAATACATACACCAAACCCATGTCGGGTAAAACAAATTTACAGATTAGATTAAATTACCTTTAGGAGTTTCCTCATTAAGTACTAGAAACATGGGTGCATTAGGATTCCACATTCCAGTAATTACATAAGCCTTCCCATCAGAACTCTTTCCCATGGATTCCTAAAAATAAAAACATACAAGATTCTATTAGAGTCATGGTTTGAAATCAAAGAGATTGAGCATGGGGAGGGGAAATAGTTCTAGGAACTTCAGAGTAAGATTGTGTTCGCTCAAGAGAACACAATCTAAATAAAGAATATGAAATAATGGATTGAGAAAGGTTTTAGGGAAATGGAAGAGAAAGAAGAAACATTAGAAGAGAAGAGGAGAAACATTATTTAAGAAACTGAAGACAAGATAGTCTATCAACCTATTTGTTTAATGCTTATTATAAGCGTGAAGGCATGGCGGGATGTCTGCCACTCTGCTTTCTGAGCAGCTGAGATGGTTGTTAGGAGAGGATGAGTTACAAGAGACTTCATAAAATTAAACTAGCTCCACAGTATACACAGAAATGATCCGGGGCGGGGGGTGGAAGAAAAAAGAAAAAAAAGAGAAAAAAAAAAAAAAAACAACCAAAAAAACCCAAAACCCTTAACAGAGTAAGACTTTAACAACTCCAACCCAAAGGTCAGTCTGATTTTTCCCAATCCATAATTATACTTCTGCCAGACTTTTCCCTGAGTTGCTCAGGCATGGACTTATATTTGTAAGTATGCCAATGGACTGGAATCCCAGTTCATAGGAACTTTAGATTTAAAGAGGCAAATTTCAGGACAATATGCAAATAAAGTCAAAACAGCCACATATGATAAAGTTAATACTAACAGCAATGCCTCTATATCTTGTTACAATAATCTTATGCTATACATCTGTTACTTCTACAAATATTTCTTATAGACCTGCTAGGAATAATCCGAGTACATGACCTGCACATATGAACTATTATTAGTATGAGGCAAGTACATGCTTCCTGAAGTTTTCTGGGACAGTTCCTACGGATCCAACAGGCCTGTATGGTAGCCTCTTTATAGATGAAAGGAGACTGACATTCCTACTCTGCAATCCAATTTGTGGTAGAGCAGTAAGAGTGACTGAGTTCCCCAGATTTAAATAGGGAGAAAGCGGGTTGAAAGGAAAACACAAATTTATATGTATATGCTATAGCCAAGAAATTAACTAATAAGCCATTACATCCAGTGGTTAAATGTACTTGGACCGTAAATGTAAATAGAATTACAGGTGGAGGAAAGACAGGAATTCAAATATACAGTCCATACAGTAAAAAGGTGTTATACAGATTTATGGAAGCCAGTTCATTATGCTCCATAACTCACTATAATTTATTCAATTTTCTAACCAAATAATAAAAATGGAAAATCGGAACTAATGTCAGCAAATAAAACCAGAAAAAATGAGCTAGTAGATACAAACAGGCAAATAAAAGAGTCTGAGAAGAGAACTCAATCCTGATAGCTAGAATCAACATGAGTAAAGAAATGGACTAGGCAAAACTGGGATAACTGTACAGCCACAAAATGTCTGATTGGTTTAATTCAAGCACTTCTTGACTTGAAAATGGTTGTATTCTTATCCACAGCATGAAAGTAAATTAATATTATCACAGAAAGTATCATATTATTTTGTAGCTCTCTTAGAAGCAACTCGTAAGAAATAAAGATTGTAGAAGACAAGTGAATACTTCAAACTCTGAGCAAGAATTTAAATTCAGATGAAGCAAATAAAGGGCAAAGTCTTCAGCGCCTTGGAGAAATAAGACCACTTCCCCGATGCCCAAATATAAAAACAATTATTTGCTCTGAATTTTTAGGCAACCTGCTTAACACAATACAGAAAGCTTAGTTATTTGTAACAACCATCTGTCAGCTGACCTAATCAGTGCTTCACCAACTGAACAAAAAACAAATGCGACAGGTTTTGACATTAATTGAAATGTTTTGTCCATTGTATGTAACAAGTTTGTTTCTAGTTTGAAGATATAAACCCCAGGATTTAAGAAACAAAAACCAAACAAAACCAAACTGAAGAGAGGTTTGTTTTGTTGGGTTTTGTTTGTTTTTTTAAATCACCTTTATCTTACTAAACAGGTTATTAGAGCTAAGTATTACCATGTCTAGTAAATGCATGTCACTGTTTTTCACATTTCGTCCAGGGCTTAGTAGCATCCCAAAGCATCTGTGAAGTTTATTTAAAAAAAAAAAAAAGAAAAAAAAAAAAAGATAGATATTAGCTTTTCAAAATACAAAAGTATTTTCTTGAACATAACAGCACAACCACCTACTGCTTCTAATTTAAAGAAAATCTTTCTTAGTAATTTTTTGTTAGTGTTATGACAACGCTCAGGAAACATCACAATATATATTATAGAAACAACAATGAAATTATTTTCCAGAATGAAGATGGCAGAAATTAGTGTCTGAACTGTGAACAATCAATTATTCTTAAAGACAACTTAGAATATTRAGCTTAAAGATACCAACAATTCCTATACATTAGTGATGGAGATTGGCAAGAAGAAATTCACTCTCTCCCCACTCCCTTTTAAAAATTGTTTTCATACAATCATATGAAAAGTTACAAATTCACACATTCTATCATCCATCATGTCACCGGTGTAAAACATCATGTAGCATCATGGGCCCTTAAAAAAACTAATTTGCTCAATTTTTAGACTTCCATTCTTTATTTTTTAAAACTGAACTTCTGTATTATACAAGGCCTTGAATTCCAGAATTCCAGTCCAGTCATTTAACAAGAAAACGTTCTTGATGTTTTTAAGAGTTAAAAAAAAAAAAAAAAAATTCCAAAACATTCTTAAAACACTCAGACTTTCCAACTTTCTGAATATTGAAGGCACTACTCAAAAGAGGACCAACTTGAATCAGGTTACCCAAGGCCTTGTCAAGCCAAATTCTGAGCATCTCCGAGAACAGAGAATGAATGACCTCTTTCGGCAACCTGTTCCAATGCTCGACTCCCTTTGTATTGACAACAACTGGCCTCATTCAACAGAGGAATTTCCAGGGAAGTAACTTGTGTCCATTGACTCTAATCCTACCACTCTGCACCTCCAAGAAGAGTCTGGCTCCATCTCCTCCATACCCTCCCACCAGGTATTTGAATGCACCAGGAAGAGCCCCCCATTCCCACCTTCTCTAAGTCTGAACAAAAGCAGTTCTGTATTCTGGTCAACCCACTTATCCAAATGAAAAATTAGATTTTTCAGCAAACGTAAATTGTAAGAGGTTATTTGAACATTCATAGGTTAGCAATGAAGACAGAATAGTTTCACAGCTTTCAGGCAAGCACACTGTATCATGAACAGAGATATAGCAACTATCATTTCAATAATGCTATTAACTGTAAAAGTCTTAAGAGATGCAATTACTACACCATCTAGTAAGTTTGCCCCTATTACATTTGGGTATATGATTTTCATTTTCCACCTCATTACACTTAAATGGTAACTTACAACCACAATTGTATTTTTCCTTCTCCATACTCTTTCACTACTAGAATCTTAAAAATCAAAGTGGTAAATAAAACAGTAGACAATTTGATGTATCTATATAGCATAATGCAGTGCCATGTAAAGCAACGAAGGTAGCGAGGATGCTAGAACTTATATTTAACCACACAAGCAGGCTTCTCTCTGAGACTAATTAGACCAGGCAGAACGTTACAGTAGACTGACTTAACTACTTCTTGTTCCTGAGGTAGAAATAACTCCGAGAGGGCTATAATTTATAATAGTAGAGGGGTCACTAGCTTCTGGTACACCTGCTAAAGAAAGACTGTAAGGCTAAGATTCAGAGGCAGGCAAAATATCTGTGCTTTTCAAAGATAACAGCTCACAGATCCTAGCTCTTGCTGTGCTTCTCTCAGATGTACACAAGTTCTGATGTTTGCCAGCCAAAATTTTTGGGAAGTACGCTTCCAAAAAAGTGGGAGTCAGGAACAAGTAACCCCTGCCTCTCACAGAAGCAGATACTTATGATGACTGGCAGCGTCCTGCTACTAGAAAAGTCAGGGCTTCTCTTCCCACTAAGTTCAAAGAGCAAAATGAGTTCAAGTGAGTTCAGGACCCTCACTTGCAGAGGAGCTAGATTGTACACAAACAGTTGTCAACATGTTCAGCCTCCGATTTGAGGAGCCTGAACCACACACTCAGGATTCAAAATGACCTGCACAGACTGTGGGCCTCAGTCTTGCCACTTCTGACATGTTGGGTTTTCTGCACTTACAGCTGGCTACCAAGTGGCTACGTGCAGGTGCACTACTCCATTTAAATTCAACTAGTTTCTAGACCTGCAAAAAAAGAACTGAAAATATTCTTCACTAATATATATTTCCATTTATACAAATACAAATGCTACCCACGGATAAGGCTTATGGTATTAAGTTAACATGGAAACAGGATCTTCAAGAGTCTCCAGTACTACTGAGCAACCAGCCAATATTCTGTACATCAGTTCCAAGGACTCCAGTCTAGACTTCAACCTAAGCTATACCTACATAACTTGGTATTAACTCTCCTGTATGACTGGTAGCATACTATAAACACCACTGTATTGAGAACAGAGTCAATCCTCTTACTTCTCAGAACAAAAGGCTATTTCACTCTTCAGAACAACTTTCTTGAAGCCCCCTGATTATTAACCAGAATTTTCTTCTTGAATCCTGTAAACAACTGAGACTTGATATCCCCCATTGTGGGACTGAACCTATGTAGTGCCACACGACTCAAACCTGGGAGACAAGAATGGACATAATTTCTTTACCTGCTTTGACCTAGATAAAAACAGGCAAAACCCAGGTCAAACAGGCCACAAAGGTAGGAAGGACCAAAGTAACTCAACTGAGAGTAACCTACTCTATCAACCTAACCCAGCCATAGGCCCTATCTGAACACCAGGAGGTGGCAAGTTTCTCTGAGTGATACCGGCTTTACTCTTCTGAGACCATGAAGAAAGATTCTTGAACTCTTTAGACCAGAGACCAAATTTCTTTAGCAGCAACATTTTTTCGCATTATAATTTCTACTTAGAAATACTTTTGAAGACACATTAAATTGCTTAGAAGCTCACTGTCTGATGTAACCTGAATTGATCTTTTATACCATTTTTGAATTTTAATATTATGCAGTGTAAGTACATAAAATGACTTACAAGCCTGTCATGTCAATTAAATACATTTTTTATCAGCAAAGCTTGTGGTGATAAAAATAACAACCTAATTGAATATCCTAAACAACATCAAAATAAAAGCTGATTTTTAAGGRAGATAGCTTTACTTTTGGGGGAAAAAAAACAACAATCAAATGCTATTCAGAAATGCTTAAAAGAGTTCATCATTCATTAACTGAATTCTGAAGCCAAAATTATTTAAATTAAAAATACATTGAAAAAAGGATGGTTTTTTTTAAAGCCAATGAGTAGCAAAAGCACAATTTTACAATACTAAAGAATGACAATAAAAATCCAGTCCTGTTTAATATCTTTATCAATGATCTGGACGAGGGGATCGAGTGCACCCTCAGTAAGTTTGCAGACAACACCAAGTTGGGCGGGAGTGTTGATCTGCTTGAGAGTAGGAAGGCTCTGCAGGCTGGATTGATGGGCCGAGGCCAATTGTATGAGGTTCAACAAGGCCAAGTGCCGGGTCCTGCACTTTGGCCACAACAACCCCATGCAACGCTACAGGCTTGGGGAGGAGTGGCTAGAAAGCTGCCTGTCGGAAAAGGACCTGGGGGTGCTGGTTGACAGCCGGCTGAATATGAGCCGGCAGTGTGCCCAGGTGGCCAAGAAGGTCAATAGCATCCTGGCCTGTATCAGAAATGGTGCGGCCAGCAAGAGTAGGGAAGTGATCATGCCCCTGTACTCGGCACTGGTGAGGCCCCACCTCGAATACTGTGTTCAGTTTTGGGCCCCTCACTACAAGAAAGACATTGAGGTGCTGAAGCGCGTCCAAAAGAAAGGCAACGAAGCTGGTGGACAGTCTAGAGCACAAGTCTTATGAGGAGCGGCTGAGGGAACTGGGGTTGTTTAGCCTGGAGAAGAGGAGGCTGAGGGGAGACCTTATCGCGCTATACAACTACCTGAAAGGAGATTGTAGCGAGGTGGGGGTCGGTCTCTTCTCCCAAGTAACAAGTGATAGGACAAGAGGAAACGGCCTCAAGTTGTGCCAGGGGAGGTTTAGATTGGGTGTTAGGAAAAATTTCTTCACCAAAAGGGTGGTCAAGCATTGGCACAGGCTGCCCAGGGCAGTGGTGGAGCCACCATCCCTGGAGGTATTTAAAAGACGTGTAGATGTGGTGCTTAGGGACATGGTTTAGTGGTGGACTTGGCAGTGCTAGGTTAACGGTTGGACTTGATGATCTTAAAGGTCTTTTCCAACCTAAACGATTCTATGATTCAACTTACTAAATTCTGTTGTATATTCCTTGTCTAAAATTTTAGTTTCATTTTTGAAACAAGAACTTGAAAGCAAGTGAAGAAATCAATCTTAAGTTTTGGGAGGGTTGTGGGGCTTTTTTCTTGATTCTCCTATTATATTGAATTCCCTTTTCACTAAAATTGAATTCTTCTATTGTTACTCTTTTGATAAGATTGCCATCTGGTGGCGTTTGCTGTCTTTGAAAACTGAGCTGTTGAGAAGGCATTTCCTAATTTAAATTAATACAATACCTACTACTACTGTAGCAACAAGAATCTACTGTTAATGAACACATGAACTAACTGTTATTCTTCATATGCATGGTCCACTTCTTGTGCAAATGCTTTGCACAAAAGGTCAGATTATGCTGTCCAAAAGGGATCCCTCTCATGTAATTTCCAGGAAATACAACATGAGTCATCAACCATTCCTGAGCTCTTCACCATCATTTCAAGATAAACATTAGAATCATATTATAACAAAACTACAAAGGAATCCTACTCATCTTGGAGACTCCATCAAAAGATTGCTTCTTCTAACCAGCAGGTTGAGTCCAAACTTGTAGTGTTCCAGTACATTGATCTAACAGATTAATGTTCTCCAAGGTTTAACATAGCTCAAACAACCTAACTTGGTTACTTTTACTAAACAGTGAGATGCTGGTAATGCAGGATTACAATAAATGCATGTTTTTGCACTACTTAAAAACAACAGAAAGCAAAATCAAAAGCATTTGAATGTCATAAGTATCCTAACACCACATTCAAAAAGACAATTAAAACGCAAAAAAATCAAGAACGTTTGAGTATTACAGGCTATCTTTCTTGTTTTCACCTAAAAAAAAAAAAAAAAAAAAAAAAAAAAACACAMAAATACTTGAAAAGAAATTTAAAACTGAACTGCGCACCTATAAATGAATTATATTGTGCAATATACTTTCTGTATTATTGTTGTATTTCTTTCTGTCACATAACTTGCAAAGCCAGGGAAAAGTACATTAAATACTGTTCTCTCAAAAACTTAACCTGCATTATTTTTGTAAGAATTTTACCTTTCAATGGCCAGTTCTTTGTTCGAGAGTTGCTGAACTGTAATCACCACTTTCTTCTCAATTCCCTGTTTAAGCTTGAAATATAATTTCTCTCTATCCTTTGGCACAGGGCTAAAAGAATAAAGAAACAAGTTTCTTTAGCACAGGTACAGAAGATTAACTGTTAAATACAGAAAAGAGAGTAGCAGCCCACTTAAACTGTTAATGGCTCAACTCATTTGAGAGACCTTCTCTTCCTTTATTCACAAGTTAATAAACCCACACTGAAGAAAAACAGACTACACTCACACTTAGTATGCTGTCTGGACGATTTATCAGACAAACGTATGCAAAAATGCATGGGGTATTTTGGGTTCTAAAATGAGAGAAATTATGCTATATGCTGGCTATGAAGCAAAAAATAAATAGGACATTTTCACAGAATTAACTCTTACTATCAACTCTCTCTTTCATTCCAAAAAATCTTGTAATTAACTGTTAGGCAAAGAATACTTTGCTCCCCTGTCCCCTGTAATGCTTAGAGAAGTTTACATTTTCTAAATCTTCAATAAATTTGGAATTCATTAGCTTATTTTAAAAAAAAAAAAAATTCTCAAAAAAAAAAAAAAGAGACCACTGGACTGTATTTACTCAAGAAAATTGGTTTCACTAAAGTTTTTAAACAGACTTCCTACTATCTTTTCCATTTACACAGGCCTACCTTGAGCATCCCTACCAGAAATCATGTATTTAAGAGAAACTAACTTGAAAAAGGTATCCTGATTTTTAATCTTTTTACAGAAAAGACACAGAGAAGAAAATTATAAAAGCAAAGCAACAGCTTCCTTTTAATAACAAGTCTACTTATGAAGAGAGGCCAAATCAATTTTACTGCAACATAGTAGCTGTGCGTTCTGCAAGTAGCTATATGCTTTTTTCAAAGAGATTTCCACTTCTCCCTTTCCATTCAGATTACCTAAAATTTCCTCTTCCATCATCTTCTTTGACTTCTAAGGAAACACTGAAAGTGTACACATCACTATCTGGAGTAGGAAGAACAAAGTCCTTAACGTGATCAGATGCTTGTTTGGAAGAACGTTTGAATGCTGTTGAGAAACTATATAAAATTCGGCTGACCTGCAGAAAAGCGAAAGAATTAATAGTTTTATCAAAAATGTAAGAGTATTTTTAATGGGGTATTGTGATGTGGTTTTGAAGGTCGTAAAATTACTGTCATTTGCCTCTCATACTGAACACAAAGCATGCCTCATATAACACAAAACATTCAGATCGGGTTTTAATAAGCAAGCAGATTCAGTAATACACCTCCTATTTCCATTCACTCACATTCACTGCTCATGTAATGCTCAGTAAGTTAATATATTACAAGATTAGGAATGCAACTCATCAGAGGACCCGAATAATGTGCTTTTCAGGTTGTGTATTTAACAATACAACTTACAGCTTGCTCTCGCAGATGTCAAAAAACAAGGAGATTTCTTCTTTTTCAGCCTCTATTTTTCCACCCTAGAAAATCCTTCTCTCCCAAACTATCACGTAGTTCTTCCTAAAACATCTAGGGCAGAGTACTCTAAAATGATTCTTTGTAACTCACAAGGTCTACACTGCAACTTTAGTCTGAAACCTACCCAAATGAGGCCTGAAAAACAAAATACTTGTATTAAACTTAGGCTTTCTAAATCTTCCCATTACAGTGCACTTCGGCATTTTATTGAAATACTAAAAGAAAAAAACTAAATTATATTAATATTCATGTATGACTAGCTGCACATTCTGTGAAATTCATTATATATGTGTTAACACATTTTTCAAGGCACTATATACCATTTCCATCTGGAATAACTTCTTAAAATACCGCTTGTATCCTTTTTACCAGTCACTGTACAACATTTAATACTTACTGCCTCTTTAATCTCACAGGAGAAAACATGAATCTGGAACTCTTCAGTTCCACAGCTGCTTTCAGTAAATGCAAAACAGTCACTCTCTGAAGTCCCATTTTGTCCACGCACACAAAACAACACCTTATAGATTGGAAAAGAGGCTATCTCCACATTGCTTGATTGATTTATTATTCTGTCAAGGGAAGGAACAAGGAAGAACAAAGAAAAAGGTCAGTAAAACAAACAGGCCTACCTAAAAGACTCTTCTGCAATTAGATAAATATCTAAACTGTAAGTACTACTAAATTCAAGTACACAAGATGGGCAGTAGGAACAGAAGTGTCAGGCTTTCCAAATTTAAGATGTAAATCTTTCTGGTCGTAACATTGGCTTGATTTTTTTTATACTCCATAATATAGACAAATATAGTACCTCTATACCATGCAATAACAGTGACCATCATTGCTCTGCAATCATTCGTGAAAAACATGAGTAGAAATGTAGAAACCACAGCAACCATGAAAGTGCAATTTGTATACAAAGATCAAAGAAGATCCAACTTCATAAAAGAATTAAAATCTTTGTTTAAGAAAACATTAAGAAAACATTACTTATTCAGTTTGGTTTTATTATTTATACAGGACTATATAGCTTAGCAAATGCTTGCTGCCACGTTCAGGTGAATATTAATCACAGACCTAAGGGCTCATACAAAATTTTAAATTACTCTCAACCTTAGAACCCGAAGAATATTTCAGAAACTTTAAAGACAACAACAGGGTTGGTGGTCTTGGAATGGACAACCAGACAGTGAGTTTTAAAGAATAACATCTAGAGCTACACAGTTCTCCTCTGTCTTTTCACTACTTGTCCATATGCACATTCACATCAAGGGTGAATAAACATTAGTTACCTGGAATAGAATCCCAAGTCTGTAACAATAAAAATAAAGGACTAATCTTCTAAAGGCAAGAAAAGCCCAGAGAGGATTTAGCATACTGTAATATTGGTGGGACATGTTAAATGGAACCCCAGATGACAAGTGTTCAGATACCAGGAATGGAAACACTCCTCAAAGATGACACTGGTGTCACTTGAACTTTGATGGAGTGTATTATGTCACACATGGATTCAACTTTACAGTTTTGTGCAGATTCTTAGGTAGTCCTTTGCTTAATGATGTCCTCTGCAATTAAAGATCAAAGGAACCTGCAGTTTCACTTGCAAAACAACCTTCTTGAACGGCCACAATGTCTACGAAAATAGGTACAACACACCTAACATCTAGTGTCTACGTGACAGTTGCCATCATAAAAGCATGCAGTGTAATTTCCTAATTCAAATGAAATATTGCCATAACGTCAAACGAAATCTTAAATTGGGTTCAAAAAGCAAAATGGAAGAAAATAATATATGTGCTTGAAGGTCCTTCTGTCTTTCTGTGCAAGATGATAGTCAATACATAGGCAGAACACAGGAAAGGAAGGAAATCTAACCATATCCTTCAGATATCTTGGTATCGGAGTTTAAAAATAAAAATCTTGAATACTGAGATGCTCCCTACTTCTGGATGCAAGACTGCTACAGGTGTGCCTTTAGTGCACCCTGATTAAGAGCCCTTGACTCTCTCATCACTAATTAAAAGACCCTTCTCACATGGGGCAAGTAAATGTTTTCTGGTATCTAGAGACTATCAGCATATGCATCATGAGGCAGACACAGGTGAGACTTGGCTTTAGCATAGCAATGTCCTCAATATATATATATATATGAAAGAGTCTAAAACTGAAACTTCTTCAGTTAACCCAAGGCCAGCAGCACTACTACTGTCTCAACATCTTTACCTTGGAGGTGATTACAGACTAGGGAGGTTGGGAGAAAACAGGCATTACCAGCTCTCCCTTTCCAGTATATCTCTTATTATCATATTTGAACAGAGATGCAGGTAAAAAGATATGCTTTTGTTGACACTGTATGGCAACCGCTACCACCAACTATGTATTGCATGTTAAATTTGAGCATGCGCTTTGCTGTTTCAGAGGAATTTCTCAAAAATAACTGTCTTCAGCAAGGACTTTAGGCACAAATCCAGCAATTCTACTTCCCTGTGTGAGTAACAAAGTCACAATCCACCTTTTACGTGTCTGTGCAAGTAACAAAAGAAACATTTGTATGTTACCTTACAGAGCCTTCTGGAATGTTTGGAACATAAAGCGTTACAGGTGAAGGGGCCTGACTTGAGGATTTCATGTTTGCCATGGCATGTAGAGCTTCCGGTTCATTTCGAGGGGCAGATACCTTTGTGCAACCTAAGTAAGTCAGTTTGTTAAACAATACGCTGTCCTCTTCCAGGGGTTCACTGGGAGAAGATGGCCTTGGTGCAGAGATTTCTGAAAATGAAGAAACCACTTCTTTAACCATTTGTTTTTATTTTTACACATTGTTTTCTGAATGAGTTCCATAGCAAAATCTCCCACTCCTTCTGAGAACGGACACGGGAGTCAAAAGTCTAACTCCAATAGCAAGAAATCCATTTGGCAGCTTAATATTAACGTTAAGTCTATTCTATTCTAATGCATGTTTCCAAGTATGGCATAGGGATGAATTGCCTTTTGATTCTTTTTAGCAGTGCTAGAACACAGTTTTTCCTTAAGCTCCACTCCCCAGATGTTCTTAACTTTAGTTTGCTTATACCTCCTCCTTCTAATTCCTACTCATCATTTTGCATAAAGATGCCTCTAATTCTCTTCTTTCCCATGTCTTTGCAGCTTGTGTAGAATTATTAAATGTAGTTCACATTCCTGGGATAGCTGTATTAACTGAATGAAACCATCAGGGAGCTGSAGAAAAGAAGAGGGATATCTGTTTGTTCCTCTACTCAGCAGAAGAGAAGTGTTCTTTTTCCACTATCACGCTACTACAGACAGGGGCGATCTTGAGGGAGCTTTTGGGAGTTTTGCTGTTATTGTTGTTTTCTGGTGGGTTTTTTTAAGGAATTTTGACATTTGAGAAACGAGAGGAGAGGTGGAAGAAAAATTTGTTAAGTATGGAATCAGAGTAATCTAGGTTGGAAAAGACCTCTAGAGGTCATCTAGCTTTAACTCCTGCTCAAAGACAGATCAGGTTAGATTAGGACTAGTTTCAAAACTGGATCAGGTTACTCAGGGCCCTGTCCAGCTGAGTTTTGCTATCTCCAAAGATGGACATTCCAAACCTCTCAAAACAATCTGCCCTGTTATTTCTATTTCTTATTACTATAGCTAATATTTCCATAATACTTAAATCATAAAGGTTGTAAAATTGAATTATTCCTATTGGGGGGGGGGGAATGTATCTCTTTGTTCATTCATGCTAAGGGTTGTGTTCTGTTTGAAGCACGTCAAACAGGGAGCCAGTAAGGTAAGTTTCTCAAAAATACAGCATACATGTAATTAAGAGAAGGGTGTTTCCATTATGCGTAAACTGCCTATCTTATTCTACCACAAAAACTTTTTTTTTTTTTTTTTACTTCCCAAACAGATGCTATGGGAATTATCTGATACAATGCCACAGAAGTGCTCTGCATACTACTGAGGGAAAAAGAATTCTAATTCAAGGCCCACAGAGATGCCACAGCCTTGTATTCCTAATATATATTAAAAAAAAAAGGCTACAATATATTTTACATAAAATATATACAATATAGGTTACATAAAAAGCTTTCAGTCCTCCCTTTTTCACCAAAACTTCAAATAGCAGAAAAGTACCACAATCATTCCTAGCAAATATCAAATCTAAAGCTGTCCTTACTGATACCTGGTGATAGAACCAGAGCCRAAAAGTTTATCAGTTTGCTCAGGGTATATTTCATTTGTAGTAGTACTGTCAATGAACACTGCCCTGAAACTTCTCATACTCCATCAGTAGCACCTCTACCTCAACTATAGTCCATTCAGCAAGTTACACAATACTTAGTCCTAACTCATCTGGGGCTGGAGACAAAATGAAAATTATCTTGACCAAAACAGAGCAGCACAGGGTATCAATCTGATGATAATCTATTCCGGTCTATAATCCTCAACTAATCAGAAAAGGAGAGGAGGCCCCAGGGTATTTTCCGGTATAGTTTTGGAATGAAGCTCCAGAAAGCTTTATATTCATTTTAAGGTTAACTTGAAACTGCATAAAGAAAAAAACTGCCATATATGATTGAGGGGGGAAGCACTTTAGCAATACCTGTAGTAGAAGGGTCTAAAACAAGGTGCAAAGATGGCTGATTTGTTTGACCTGCTGACCCATCTCCAGCTGCCCGGCTGCTTGCATCACTGCAACCTTCTCTGAGAGCAGTGAAATTGTTCTGGTCTTTTTCAGAATCCCTCAGTATCTCTTCCATTGCCTTCTCCAGCTGATCATCTCCATTTGAAAATACCTGTAAGCAGAAGGAGATGACATTTTTTAAAGGTACTTGTAGTTTTATTTTCACTATTATTTTTCAAACATGTAGTCTTACTCATTGCAAAAGTTAAGAAACTCTGCTGAACAAGACAACACAACTAAGAATCAACAAAATTAAATCAAATATAATCCAGTGTCCCATCCCATTACATATAATGCACATATTCTCACTGCTAATCCAACAACCATCCATCTAAAAACTACAGACCTCTCTTAAAATAACAGGTTTGTGTGTTTAGATCCTCCATTCAGAACAAAGATCAACAGACTTTGTTACAGATTAGTCTTAAAGAAAATTTTACTTTCTTAGTCATATCCAATCCATTTCAGTTGTTTCACCAACTGTCCCACACATAGGAAGGGTGCAAGTCTAAGGAAATGGCAAGAAAATGGCGAGACACATTCCCTAGGGAAAAAAAAAAAAGCAACCTTTCGCAAGTACTAGCTTTTCAGACCAAAAAAAACCCATGGCCAATAATAAAGTTGCTTCATGGATTCTACCTCCAGTTCACCTGCCTCTTTCCAGGCATAATTACTAACGAAGCAGCTAATGTTTAATACAGACAGAAATCATCGGTTGTAAATAATTGCTGAACAGTTATGCAAAGACAGACTAAGTACTTATTGTCATTTCAAGGAGAACAAATTCCTATTGTTCCAAGTGGACCAAAACCAGTAAATCAGCTACTGCAACTCAAGTGGGGAAATTTGTAATTAACCAATCAGCTGTCACCCAAATGCTAAAATATTCTGCTATTTAGCAGTAGAAAGCTTTTAGAAAAGGTCTTAGTCATGCCTAAAGTAGCACTAAGCAGGAAAACTAAATTAAAAACTAAAAACCAAGACCCTCTGTGGTCTATTCCTATGCAGCCAAATTACGTGCTTTTAAGATAACAACATTCAGAGTCTCTGATCCCTAAATAAAGAATATTTCCCAAGCTTTAATCTGAAGCTCATTCTTTGAAAAAAACTTTTTTGTCCTTTACTAATATATAAATCCACAGAATACTAACAAAGCTGACCCCCGAAGAAGTTACTAAAAGAAAAACTGAACTGCCACCTTTGAACAGATCTGCTTAATCTGAGCTGTTAATTTCACTGGTAATAAACAAGGACAAAAATTACAGTCTAAGAGTCTCCTCAAGCACACACAAGTATCTTTAATTAAATATTCAAAAGAAGTTGCAATCTTTTGATCAATACAAATCTTACGACACATTTAAAATAAAGTAATAGTAAACCTTCAGCTGAGGTTTTTCATCTTTTCCAGAGGTGTCCTCAGATTGCTGATGAACCAGGACAAAGTCTTCATTAATTAATGTGGAAACAGTTTCAGGAATCCTACTGGCTTTGCTAAATGATGTTTTGACTTCCATCTCAGGTCAGTAGTCTCCTCCTGCCACAAGAATCTAACAAGGAAGGAAAAATACTAAATAATTAGTTTTGAAGCTGTAAACAATATGTTAATAGGTGTAATATGAAGTTATTGTGGAATAATATAATAAAGTTATATGAATATATTACACTATATTCCTCAAACTCTGATTTCATTGGTATAAGGAGTCTTTTTTCACATCGCAAGTATGATTTTTAGGATGTGTGTTTAAAAATCCTATGATTTAACAGCAGTGGCTGTTATCTATGTGTACAGATAACACATGAGGAAGTTCACCTCGGAGCTTCCACTTCCCCTGTTTTTAATCTTCCAGAGTCTGCTCCCTGTACCTCCTTAATTCCTGCCCTTTGCTCTCCCTCATACAGGTATATTTCTTACCCAGAGTGTCACGCAAGGTTGTGTGAAGATACAGATTACCTGAAGACTAATTTTCCAAAAACTGCATATCAAAGTGTATGCTCTCCACATGAAAACATATTTAGCAATCGATTGTTACAGTTGTTTTTATTATTCTTTATATCTATAGATGTCAAAGGTGATACTAAACCACAGTCACATCCTTCTCAGCAAATTTCTCTGAAACCACCTGCAAGAGTTAAAATTAACAACGCCACTTAAAAAAAAACCAAAGCAACAACAACAAAAAAAAACAAACCACCAACAAACTTATAAATATGGAAACTGAGAACAAGTTTTCCCTTGTCTGCACAGCAAAAAATAAATCTAGAAAAAAGAAAAAAAAGGGCAAAATAATGGTCACCCTATACATTACAAGTTCATATAAAAATACAGAACCAAAACCATTCCTAGCACTTCAGAATGAGGACAGCTACTGTAGGTATCCACCAAATAAAGACAGTATCACCTACGTTAATTCAGAATGTCTTCCCTGATTCCTTAGGGAATGAAGAGCTAGAATAAAGAACATTGCATATTAGACTTTTTATATTTTAAATGGATCTATGTTTTTATATTTTCTGTCTTAAAAATGAGAAAATATATTTTCAGATAGACTTTATAAATAGCATGCAGTTCCAGATTACAGTCTATTTCCATTTCAGTTTCCTGAAAAAGACTACTCTGGCTGAGTGCTGGGATTTATTGTCCCTAAGACTCAGAGTTTGGAAGAGTCATATATAGCACAGGGGGAAACAAACTGCTACTGTCACTGTTGCAAGGCTGGAAAGTGCCCAAAGAGGGGAAGCTCAACCAAACATCTGTTGTGACTGGTGAACAAGGACAGGTTTAGCTTCACATTGCTTTTCACAGCAGTACCAAGGTGCAGAACTGTGCCACGCTTGCATCTCGGTTTCAGTTCCGAAATAGCAAGTGATCAAGAAAAGAATGCAAATTTAGGTCTAGCTATAGGGAACCACAAAAACAGCACTTAAAAAAAAAAAGACATGTATGTTCTCCATCATTCTGAACAGGCATTACTTAACATGCTAGCCACAAGAGGCAGTTTAGCAACTTCGGACCAAAAAACAAGTGTGGGAACTAGACTACTTTCAATACAAAAATATTTTGTACCACTTTTGAAACTACAGTCAACATGCTTTTTACTCTTTCAAAGACTTGGCTTGTCATAACCATTTATACATGCAACTCTACAAAAAGATTTTCCCTCTCCCTAACCTAGCCACAATTTTACGCATCAACCCAGCCAGGGTATTATATGTAGAAATCCCAGAATAACTAAAGAACTCAAGTTCTTCAGGTAACTGACTTGTATACAGCATAAAAACTTGTTAGAAGATTCACCTTATAAAAAAACCACTAAACAACAGCTAGAATATTCAGAGAGTGATTACAAATATGGATTGGCAGTTTAGCGCTCTCTGATGTCTTTCACATCTCCAGACTAAGCACGAATTCACAAACGTGAATATTTTTCAGACAGATGACGTAATCTGAGCTCCACCCAAGCCTAAGTAATGGATTCACCGCTGAAATAAGTTTTGTTTCAGTGTTTTAAAGCATCTTTGCTTTAAAGATCTTTCCGGCAAAAGAAAGACAAAGTTTTAATACACAAGATTTTAAGTATGTTATAAACAGTTTATTAAGTCCATATATTTTTTTAACAAATGTCATGTTGTAAAAATGTTGCTGAAGAGCTTGTGTATTATTTGCAATAAACAGCAAGTCTAGCTCAAAATGAATATTAATTTCAAAGTAAATCCTCAATATAAAAGTGAAGGTCCACTGTTATAGAACTCTTTGAAGGCAATGAAAGGACATAAAATTACGTTCCCCAAATACAGCATATCCTGAGTTATCATTAGTTCTGCAGTTACACCACCATTGGAGAAAAGAGCAGAGGATGACTGTCAGTCCTACTGGCCTCATCAGGAGCAAAGACCTAATCTACCAGAAGCCTCTCTCCCTCCCACCCAAACCTACTAGTGCTGGACTTAGAATAGAATAGAATCATTAAGGTTGGAAAAGACCTCTAAGATCATCAAGTCCAACCATCAACCCAACACCACCATGCCCCACTAAACCATGTCCCTAAGCGCCTCA
>JAYKAV010000034.1:912191-975783 GCA_035582835.1 Phoebastria nigripes
TCATGAGAGTCGTCCCACCATGTTTCTGTGATGGCGACTAAGTCGTAGCTATCCCGCTGCACAATGGCTTCCAGCTCCTCCTGTTTGCCGCCCATGCTGCGTGCATTGGTGTAGATGCACTTGAGCTGGGCTATCGCTTTTGCCCCCAACAGTGGCGTGCCACCCCTAGGCTCACCTCTCGTGAGCCTGGTTTTATCCCCTTCCCCCTGCAAACCTAGTTTAAAGGTCGACTTCCTGAAGACGACAAAGACAAAGCCTCACCAGTACTTCTAGCACATCTGCAGAAAGGAGAGATCACAAGATATGCTATTTTGACAAATTTTTGTGGTTTAGTCTATTTAAGTTTCTTTTTTGTGCTTACTTATGGGAGAATAACACAGGAACTCCAATATAAGATGTTTCTACTATATGAGTTATCAAAAGACAAATGCAAGCTGCTAACATTAGCRTATCACCAGTTCTTCTTTCTGCAGCCAAGTAAGAACAGACAGGCACACTGTGAACTAGAAAAAGTTTTTTGTAGCAATATTTTAATAATAAAACCAGGGAAAATGTAACATTTGTAAAGCCAGAGAAAATTATGATAATGCAACTAGAGAAGCATACTGATGTACAAAATATTTTAATTCTTGCCCTATGTGGATAAAGGCAGCTTAAGAGAATTCCTACTTCCTAAATTTTAATCAGAAAGACAAAGAAAATATTATGAACATGAGATGACTGCAAGGAGCTTCTCATTCAGATCAGATACTTAAAAGCATACCATACACATTCTTGCAATTACATTTGAGTTGCAAGGCCTTTAATGTCCTTAAGAGTGTACTCCAAGCTTATCTTTACAATCAGCTTAAACCACCACATCCAGTGCAGACACATACCTTTTCCCATATACAACCATGTTAGCTGAATAAATTACCACCCCAGAACCCCTAATTCCAGCCTTTCATTATAACCCACTCCAACCTGCCATCAGTATTATTCAGGTGAATGCCCTCTATCCTATTTCAGTCAAAACAAAGCCACATTAGTTTCAGGTTAGTAGTTAAACACAAACAGGTCAGACATTCAGAAAGCAAATGCCTCAACCAGAAGAATGCAGTTCCACACTCTTTAGCTCACACAAGTACAGTTACAAGAACAAGTCTACAGGCCACACAGGTCTTCTGCCAAGACAACCTCTTGATGTCCATGCTAGAGAACTTGCCATATGACAAATTAATAGAACTGCTCTAGATCATTCATGGAAAATGTGTGTACTAAAAATGAAAATCTCAGAGTGAACAGACTGTTCATTTCCTCCCCCATTCTAGTCACATGCTATTTAGAAAGCAAAAGCGTTATACACAGTATTTTATGATCAGTCTTTGATCAAAAATAGTTGTTAATGCCAGAGACAAACTATGTACCAAAAAATCATGATCAAGTCATTTCTCAAATTAAACAGCTTGAGTAAAGTTCATGTCAGAGTTTAAGAATATAACTGGGAGTCTCATGAAGATTATTGAGATTTATACCAACTTAAGTAGTAAGCTACTTCGAGGGAAAAAGTTTCTATTTTTGTGTTACAAATGCACATGATCTAATACTTCAGCTAAGCACGTTTGAGGAAAAGCAGCATAAAGAATAAAAACCTCTCTGAAAGAATCATGCATTAAGGTTATTTGGGGAAGGGAAGGAGTAGAACATCTGAAGGGGCTTTTTTATTCCTTAGTAACAAGAAAAGAAACATGTGCATTCTGGACTTTCCAGTCACCTCCAGTCAGTAGATGGTTATGCCATTTCCCTTTTGTCATTAGTTTTAGTCCTATTGAGGACTTTCTCCTTTTTTACTCATTACTGCGTTATACACTTGAACTCCCTTTTTTCCTACAAAAGGTAAGGAACAAATGACAGTGTCGCCTATTAGACATGTACAAAACCTAAGAACAGACCCCTAATACTAAACTCATAAATAAGTCTCATTTTTTTGATTGTCCTTTCTGATGAAAAGCTGAAAGTTAAGAATGTAAGAATTTATTCTTGATTGCATTAGTCAGAACAAATAGACAGTTGTACAGTCTACAATCATGTTAAGTTTATTTCCTGAAGTTAGCAGCAGACAATCCTGGAGCTGAATCCTGTCTCAGAATACTGATGAAAGAGGCTTAGCATTTGCATTATCAGTTTAAAGTTACCGGGAGGGCAGTAACCAACAGAGAGCGGCTGACAGGGACAGGAAAGTCAGCAAACATAATGCACCTCAGCTACTTTTGCACAAAAGTCCAGTGGCTTAGTTTAAGCTGCTAGTGCAGTTTAGTTCCAAATGAACAAATGGGGCCAAGGTGTGAACCAACAGTGCTGCCAACAGTGCTCCAAGGATTAAAACCTCAGACCAGATGGTAACTTCCCAAACCATCAGAGCCAAGAGTCAGAACTGCTCTTCCAACAACACCTTCAGAAAGATGACAACAAATTGTGCTTTGAAAGTTCTCTTCACAGTAAGAAATACCGGGAAGTATGTACTACTACCACAAGGAAGTAATTTCTACAAAAGAAGCATCTTGAACAGTCATGCTCTTTCCTATAGAGAAGATAATTTTTCCTCCACACTTCGATGAACAACACCACACAGAAAAAAATTCAGAAACCCAGCAACAAATACACAGGAGGAAATTTTCCTAAACTCAGCTAAATAAAGCCAACTATGATGAAACGATTAACATTTTTAAAAGTAACAATTTCAGAAAGGGCTTTCTGACAAACAGATTTTGAGACCAAAGGATTTTGGAGATACAAAATTATCTCATAATCAGACATTAATAATTATACATTAATCAGACTTACCTAGTTTTAAAAGGAGGGGGGGTGGATCTTGCTCTGAAGAATATCATAAGTTGTAGTGATACTACAATGACTGAAGAAAAGCTGTTGCTTTTTTTTTTTTTTTTATTGTGTAGCTTCGGTCAAGTCACTTGATCTCTCTGCTGTACTTCAGTTCCCAGTGTTTTGCTTATACAAAGTCCTGGATAAAATCTAAGCCATACTACTTGGAATACAGGTGTTTTGGGGCCAGAGACCATAACTTACTATACATATATACAGTATTAAGCTTTAGGAGGCCCAAATCTAGCAGCTTCCCCATGTCATTCCAGAAAGGCATCCCAGGTTCACTGCAGCTCCCTTTATAGCCTAAGTAGTTGAAGAGCAAAAGAAGCTGAAGAACAGCAACCCTGGAAAACCTAGGTGGATTCAGCACTGTATCAGAGTAAGGGACACAGGACAGAAATGCTCCTAATTCCTTCCCTCCCTAACTCTCCCACGTATTTCATATTGAATCCAAACTTGCAAAACCACATCACATACAGAAAGACAAATACTTAGGTAGTGATGTACGTCCATGGGATCATGGGGAAGAGTAGCTCAAGACAGGGCACTGCTGGCAACACGCAGTCACTCTCACAGGAAAAAAAGAGTCAAAGGTAGGGCCAGTGACTTTCCAGAAGGGAGCTGCTTTGCAGACCTGATTAGATTCAAAAACTTCCTCATCAAACTGGTCCCCAAAAGTAAATACCAATTTTTACATGAACCAGTCTTCTGAAGCAGTTACCAGACATTTTGGGGTTTACTTCCAGTTTATGTTCAACAAATATTTCAAAGTTACTGCTCAAGTTCACTGTTGGTTTGGGGCGGGGGGGCGGAAATCTTTTCTTTTAATTTTGTTTCAGCATTATAACCAACAAAAACAACAGAAAATCCCGATAAAAATGTAGAGCTATGTAATAAAAGGAAAAGACAACAGAAAATCAATATAAATGTTGATCTATCTGTTTTCAGTAAGCAACAAGAAACATGTTTTAAAAGGAAGCTTCCTGCCTTCTTGAAAGACGACAATCGATGGCAGGCCAATTCATACTTTCTTTTATCAAACAAAATCGGGTCCCGTATTAAAGGCAGGCTTTCAAAGCCATATAGTTTGCCTGATGATCTCAACCCCCAAACAAGATACTGGCAAATAAGTTCTACCCATTTCAGAACTAAGGTTCCTCAAGGGAATCTCTGGGAACTTTCTGAAGAGGAAGGTCCAATACAGCTATGCAGAGATTCATCTTCTGCTAACAGATGTCTGAAGTACAAGTGTACATTCAAAAGCACAGTTTATTCCCTTTTTTTGAGCCACACAATACAATGCACGACAGCAAAAAGAGCATTAAGCTAACTGAACTTGAAATCACAGATGCTACGTGACTCAGATTTCTAGGTCACTGAAGTGATGTGGTTACATTCAAACTTGCTGCTTAGGGAACTGGAAACTGGACAGACACAGACAGTTATACTCACACAAACACACATATAACTGAGCGTCTTGACCACGGCATCTTCCTTTTAAGAAATGTGTCAAAACTATGTGTTACCGTAGCGCTCGCTCCATGAGCTTGCTAATGTTAATACAGAGCTCACACCCCTACGTGCTTGCTAACATTAATGAGAGGCATATCTTCCCTAGAAAGCTAACAAATGCTTCAAATACACAAGGCTTTAGCTTTTCAGTGCTTTTTTACTCAAGGACTAAACAACCTTATAAAATTCCTTATTATAGTGTATGTTGAAGCAGTACAGCTAACCATCTTCCCCCAAACCCTTTTCTTCTCTATTGATTGCGTGGACACATATGCAGGAGAAAATCCTAGGTTTCATAAAATCAGCTTGTTTAAACCTCACTGACAACAACAGCACTATAATTTTATCCTTAATCTCAACTTCTCTTTGTGTAATCTTTATATAAGAAGCTAAGTCTCTACGTGCATACTAACTACTGGTTTATTACCCATGAATTGTTTCCCAGTGTCTTATCTCTGGCAGTGAAAGACTATGTAAAGCACATACAGGGAAAAACAAACAAACAAGCATTTACTTGGCTTACTGATACTGTTTCCCAAGATTAAAATCAACCTAATACAGAGAGATGACTGCTGTATCACTATATTTTAAAATACATAAACGTGCATGTATATAAAGATTCTTCTAACTTCCATGAAAGCAATGTTAAGAACAAAAGTCTGTCCAAAAAGAAAAAACCAAAACCAAAAATAAAACAAAAAACCCACAACTAGAAAGTAACCACACAGCTTATTTTGGCAACACTGTCTCCTCTGTGGAAGCAAACAAGTACTATGTAGGCAACAGCAAACAATTAGTCTGTTCATGAATGGCAAACTGTTTTTAATTGTTGTACCGGGTGCCTAGATACAGAGGTTTTGCAGACTGTTTTTACACGTCAATCTTATAGCCAGGGAATAACAATTTAAGGAAAACAGAATCAAAAGAGAACTACATAAACAAGAAAATGTCTGCCCTCCTTCAAAAACATACTACATCCACATCTTCTCAAATAAATTCTAACCAGCACTTTTTAAATACATCGCATTATGAATACCGAGACATTTGTTATAAAGGAGAGAAATAGATTTCCTGACTTGAAACTCTGGATTACGCATAAACCACTGAACCACTTAAACATCACAAAGATTCGTAGTTTGGAGTCGCTCGGGGAAAAATACTGTGTTTATTCATCTCAACTTTAAGATCATCAGGGTGAAGAACCCTTCTAGAGGAATGGTAGGCATGTGGTTGGTACTTAAGTGGAGCATGACTCGGGCAAGGACGCAGCTGACATTTACAGCCAGAGAAGCACCATCTCTCCTCTTCAGCAGAGATCATCAATCACTGCAAGTCAAAGGCATGAAGGAAGATAAGAAGCAAATTTAAAACCAAAACAAAACCACAGATCTGAACCCCTAAAATGTACATATTAGGTGGAAGAAGCATCATGAACACTAGATGAAATATCAGTCCAGGTAAKTGAGAGAATATCAGGTAAGCTGCTAGCTACAAAGGTAGCCTCCCATCAAGGTGGGTACTTCCTTTTTTTTTTTTAATTGTGCAGTTTGAGCAAGTAAGAGTCATGGAGGACAAGCTACACCCCAGACAAAATAGAGTTAAAAATAAGGTTGGGGGGATTCTTTTTAACAATTATTTAAACAATTATTCAGGCCTAAGATTTGCCCACACATAGAAGTTAGTGGTGTAAGAGACATCAGTTGGAGAACAGATTACACTAGCATACATGCCTCTTGATGACACATATTAAGTTATGCTGTTTACAAGTATAATCAATGCTAGCTAATCCACTTAGTGTTTAACTAATTTAAGGAAATATTTTATTTTCTGCCAATTAAAAGAAAAACCTTTCTCCTCCCTACCCGCTTCCAAAAAGTACAACTTAGAAATAAATGTAAATAAGAAGGCTTCTGCTACTCTAGAGATGTTACCAGTCTTCGTGTGTACCTTAGTTAAAAAAAAAAAAAAAAAAAAAAAAAAAATCACACCTATATGTCAAGTTCTGGCAAACAGGTTTACTTGGTAGCCTACTAGAATTTCAAACAAGTAGCTTAAGCACAGTAGCTCATTCTGCCTCAAGGATAAAGCAAACAATGCAAATAAAGCAACTCCAGTACACCTTCACACTGTTTCCCTGTCATCAACTAAGCACTAACACTTCAGCTTCTTGAGCCAGTAATTGATTTTTAACTTTGGAAAACATAAAGTAGCAACAAAGAGTATCCAATTTTTCATAGCTGGAGTTAGACAAACTTGGGTTTCCTATTTTCTTTCACTGCTACGTGATGCTTGCAGGCAGCATTCAAATTGAAACCGAGCACCAGCCAATTTACTGAACTGTATGGCCACTCACTGAAAAATATAATGACCTATATTCCAGAGGAAAGTAGTAGCATAAGACAATCATTGTTTCAAAGAGATTATTTCATGGTTTATTCCTTAATAGTAAAAATAACAAGTGTTGGTCTAATTTAGCCAATGGAACAACCTCTCTCCATTAAATATATTGAGTAATTCAACCAGGTATTTTCTCTACAAGCCATTATTTCCAGTAAGAATTACATGATGTAAAGCAAAAGAGACCATACGGAACAGCAGTATGATACAATGCAGTAGTGATCCGGGGTGCCAATCTTTCTCCTTGCCAAATAAGTGCCTTATAAAGTGTCACTTCCGACATCAGTGAAACACCCAAGAAATCTTGATTCATTGCCTGGCACCGACTACCTTCAGAGTTAGTAAAATCCTTGTTCCTCAAAGCCAGAATTGTAAGTTATGGCAATTGTTATCTTGAGATTTGCAACATGCATTTTGGTTTTGCAGATTTAACTTGAAATCATAATGTTTTGTTCTTAACCACWGAAGCTACTTTTATACTACCAACCACAGACAATGAGATTGCTATTTCTCATTATTTCTCAAAAACTGTTAAACTGTAGTCAGTCCAGCACTGCACTGTGGGATGGACTAGACGATGTTTCGTGCTCTCTTCTAATCTCATTTTCTTTAGATATTTTTCTTAATCTTAAGTCTTTCATTCTAGCAGTTGTCAAAGGCAATCATGAGTTGTAAATTAATAACCACACCAGACTTTTTTTATTATTCAGTTACAGATTTTCCAAAATCGCAAGGACTATGAGTTTTGATTTGACAGCCATCTAGATTTCTACTGCTTTTGTATCAAAACTGTACAGCTTCAACAGTGCACCTGCACATTTCCTTTATAATATGAAACAAAACCAAGCTTCTTGTTAAAAATAAGTACTTCCACATACGTTATATACTTAAAACCCTTTAGGATCCAAGCTAAGATCTTAAATTGTCACTTGAAAATTTAAATATTTAGATATAACATGAAAAGATGGAGAGAGAAATCACAGTTATTTTAAAGACCAAGATTAACTGAAACCTCCTGAAAGCTAAGATAACTGCTTGATATTGAGAACTATAGAAAGGTGTACATGACAATTAAAAGCCACACCAAATGACCCTCTTTGTAACTATTGCCTCTCTTAGTCCTATGCATGATGAAGTGTAGTGGTTCAACTAGCACTCTAATTTTCATTTGACCAATAAATTCTTAACACCCTCTGTATGCCGGAACAAATCTGCTGGCATTCCACATTCCTAGGGCAAGTTTTTATAAATATATTCTGCGATGCAGCTCTATTGCTAATTTCAAAGGCCTTGATAGGTTTTAGAAAATGGAGAATGGAAATTCATAAAAGACAATAAAACTGTTTCCTTAATAGAAAAATGATCTTCCATTGGTAAGAACAGGTCAGTACGTAATCAGATATACCTGTTACTAATACACTCTATCCCACCTAATCACATCAGAATAAAAAATAAAAGAAAAAGGCTTTCCTTCACTTTCTGCTTTTTCCGTGTAAAGTCTGAAGAATCAAAACGATTTGATCATGTCATTGATCAAGAGGAGAAAAATAAGGTTTGGCCTCAACACACAGATCCCTGCTAAAGTTTTCCAAAGTACCTAAACTCTTCTAGGAACTGGTATGAGATGTGTATATGAAAGTTTCTGAAAGACACATACCAAGGAATAATGTGTATCTTCCTTAACTGAAACAGCACTTTTTTTTTTTTTTTTTTAATGACAGTGTGTTCTTTGAGAAGATTTCTCTGTGTGGTCAACTTCACTAATCAAATTATTCCAAATCCATTCTGTAATTCAAGGAAGAACTACTGCTTGGAAAGGTAGTATGAAAAAAATCAACTAACCCCTATACAAAAGCCTATTCATTCAGTTAATAAACTATTAAGAACATTTTATAATTCTCACAAAAAAAAAAATTACTTGACCTAAAGGAAGTATCCTTCAAAACTATATAATCAAGTATCTGGAAAAAAATCACACAAAGAAAGATGTTTCTATTGCATTACTTGAAGTCACCTTCAAATTCTAACCCAAGAACGGTGTGTGCGTGTATATGTGTATATATAACCTCAGACTGGCAGACTGCGTATGACCTTGATTTTCAGAAAATGCTATGCATAATGTTCCTTTCCAAAACATTTTTCATACCAAGTCCTGGAAAGCTTAAGAATTTCTTAAGCTCAGTATTTCCTCCACAGACTGCCTGAAAAGGGGAATAGGAAAGAGAAGGAACATGCGTGCCCTTTTTCCAAGACAGAATTTATCTTCTTTTCATCCCAGACATCCATAATGATCAGAATTTATTTTTCCTCCTAAAGGACTAAAGAAAAAATTAACTTTAAAATAAATTAAACCCCATCTAATCAAAAGACAGGTATGATCTTTTGATCACTCTATTTTACATTCTTGTTTCAAAAATTCCTTGAAACAGCTAACAAGTACGTCTCAAGGTATTATAGAAAAGACTCACAAAAAGCTACCTTTAACCAATGATTACAAGAAAGAAAGGCTTTCAGTAGATAAATTAATCTGGGGCTGGCTGCCAAAGAAATTTTTTGGTTTGTTTTTGCAGCTTTTTCCCAGTAATCAGATCTGGTAAGTAGAATTGCTTTAAAGGATAAATTCTATGTTAAAGACATCATGACAAAAAGACTTTTTAGATCCTTCTTATGGTGAAACTATCACTGGGCTCAAAGAAAAACAGCTCGAAATTTTTTTTTTTTTTTAATATGTAAACTTAGCCTCTTGGCCAGATCACCATTATCTAGATCTTATGCACCTTGTTTATTAAACTGAATGACTCTCATTGATTATATTTGGTGTAATATAGGCTAATCTAGACCAGTCCATAAAAATTACAGAATACGCTCTTGCTGGGGAAAAGGTATCTAAAATAATACAATATAGTTGCTTATATCATCACCAAGTATAACTGCAAAAATCTTGCAAAAAGCTATGACAGAACTCTCATTAATTTTCTTGATGCAATCATCTTGTCTAACATTACCCAACAACCACGAACAAAACCCATATTTGTCTGTTGAGTAGCTTGAATTTTAAGTGTTATGTTATATTTCTAATTTGATAAATTCACCTGTTTGCATAAAACAAGAAATCCTGAGAAGCCAAAAAGCTGTATCTGCAATTGCTATACCTTTTTTCTTTTCTTTTTCTTTTTTTTTTTTTTTTTTTAAATCACAGTCTCTACCTCTTGAAGTTTAAGATAGCTTCCCAAATATAAGCATGCTTTACTATCCGTTTCAACACAAGTGGACACATGGTTGTTGTTAAATGCAGATATGAAAGCTTACTATCAATATTTACATACTAAATACTTACACAAAACGTTTTCACTTCTGGAAACAAAGGGAGGAAGTTACAGGCAACTAACCTAAAATATAAAATTCACAGAAATGTGAAAAAGTATGAGAGGTCATGTTCTACTAAGTAGTTATATAAGCATACGCTTTCCACAACAGTACTTTCAGCATACTACCTTGGTCTCCGTTAAGGGAGAGTGTTAAGTTATGAAGTCCCTAAACACAGTACAAGCTAGCAAAATGACAAACACACAGTTGAGAGATTGCAACTAACAAAGCTGGGCTACCCCAAACAACCTCAGAGCCAAAGTGTTAGAATGGGTAATGCTGGCACCACCAGGGAAAAAACCATGGAAGCAGTAAACCGTTTACAATACAAGGAATCCAAACCCAAATATGAAGTGCAACCTAGATGAGCACCAGCATTCCACCACACGTCCAAGTCAAAGCTGAGTCTTCAACAAGCCTAACAAAGCATCCAAGCCCTATCCATGCAAAATCAAAAGTCGGTTGTTCAGAAGCCCCAGCAAAACAGATGATACGAACCAGCACATCTACACAGGGTAAGAATGTAATCTTACTATGGCACCTCACGTGAATTTTCTGGGAAATGTACAGAATAATGCAACTACTTTTTCCATAGTCCACAATAAGACCCCAGGAGTTCACTTACTACCAGAAAGAACAAAATGCAGAATCACAGAGGCCAGGGAGAGAAACTGGGAGAGTATGCTGGAAGAAGGATCACTTGCATTTGTCTTATTATAACCTTTGATTTCTCTGGCTACTATCAAAAGCTAGGTAATAAACTAGACTTCAGCCTGACCCCTTTATAATCAGTCTCACTTTCTGATGTCTCAATATGATGAAAGAAAAGAAGAATCAGAAAAGGGAAGCTATAAGGGTCAAAGGCAAATATAGCAGTCACAAAAACTATGGGGAACTCCCAACTTCACGTTAGACTTTTGGGGCTTGACAAAGTATTTTCTTGGACATTTTGATCAACTCTTTCCCCTCTCTCCTCACAGTTTTTATACATCCCTATAGCAATAAACAGTAACAATTAACATTCAAAACAATGTAAAAATCAGTTATTGACTTTTCTACAGTGCCCTTAGTCATTTTCATTCCTTACTCTTGTTTCCTCAAAATCGTTGAATAGTTCTCTCCAAGAAGAATTCTAGCTAGCAGTTCCCAATTTCTTGGAAGTTTATACTGCCAACACTAACTATTAACAATTAGGATCAAGTATAACAGGAATAAAAATACCTTTTTATGATAGAAGTGTACATCTATGAGCAAACACAAACTCCATCTACATAAACAGAAAGGACTAATATCTCCAAGAGCTAGTCTTCACTGCACCACCTGATCTGAGTTCCAATTCCAGTTTTACTCCCAGACCAACTGCTGGCGCATACAAAAAGTTCTCTTTCAACTCCATTGCTGTTTTGCACTCAAATGCTCACAAACACTTAAATCCAAGCTGAAAATGTTGATACTTACAAGCTACAGATATTTCAGTAGTATCTTGAAGATGCTGGAGGTGAAGAACTGCCTAAAAAAGCAGCAACTCTTCCCACCTTCTCTGCTAAGGTGGCACCAGTATCCGGGCAGTCACACACTGAAAGAGACTGGACAGCCTAAGTGACTGACAACTAACCCCAGGGAAAGAAAGGAGGATTAGAGCATTTCTTCAGCCAGTTCAACACTTGACTACACAAGCGCCTATGTTAGCACAATAAATGCACAGAACACAGACAAAACCAAGCAGCTAGGACTGGGGACAGCTATTGCTTATGCAGCATTGCCACCAAGAAGTTACTTGTGAGAGTTCTCTTCAAAACAACAGGAAATAATGAAAGTATACACCAGTGGAACAAAATAAAACAAAGGGTTCACAGAATGGAAAAAAAAAAATCCTTTTTCTGCCACAAGCATTTCAGATGGCTCAGTCTAAATCATATAATCTAGTATTTGTTTCTCAGTAACATCTAAAAAAAAAATGAAAAAAGTATCAGTTTGTAGCATTCAAACTCTTAATAAAGGGAAATATACCAGCACCTTATTTAAGTACAAAGAAAAAAACTCCAAGTTATTTTTGCAAGCTTATTTTAAAAGTTTAGCCAGTTAATGAATTTCTTCACCTAATTCTAAATTAAAATTCTGGATCTTGTACTTTGTATCTAAATACACACACGCAAAGACAATGCATTAGATTAGGATTATTTGCATTCTATTTTCACACTGATTTGTCTGCAAAGGCCTGAGAACTGAAAAGGCACAGCAAGGCCTTCATCCTAAGTTGAAATTTTGGGAGGGGAATAAAGAGTTAGACAGCGAAGAGAAAAAAATAACATACATACATTTTCTTAATTGTAACATATTTGTTAGAAATACAAATATGTGTATACAATATGTGTACACAATACACAAATATGTGTATTGGAACAAATCTGTGGTTCTCAGCAAAAAATCATTTAGTTTAATTTCAGAAAAACCACAATAATAGTTTGCATACACAATAGAAGCACAAATTAGAACCACCTTACTTATTATGCTGAAATAGTAGATAACAAGACTGTATATCTCTGTGAAGTGCAGTAATCAAGTCAATATAGCTAAATTGAATCACTTGGAACTGTTTTCCACTGGAGAAATTTCAGAAAGTGCATATTGCTATAGAATTTATAATCAAAACATTAACAAATTCCTGGAGACATGCCACTATTATACCACCATAAGGCCGTAAGACTACATGAGTAGTTGTATTTAATAGAAAAGCAGTGTATTTCAATGTAACTACTTTTTAAATAAAGCATTGCTGGGGAGGAGGTGGTGGTGCATTTCTAGTTAAGATAGAAACCTTACAATAAAAGGATCTATTTCCCTAAATAGCAGTGAAGATTATCAAAATTAACTAAACAATTAGTTCACACTAAAATCAATCCTTGGAATAAGATTCTCAGACAAAGCCTTAATTCTCACTCTTTTTCTTTCCAAAAGGAAAAACAAGGTTCGCCTATCAAATGCATGGACAACTGCAACAGATCAGCATCTGGAACATGCTTCCTACCCCCAAAAAAATCTGGTGGTGTGTCTTAAGGTACATACAACAGACATGACCTAATCAGAAAGGTCAGCTATACTTGAACTGAAAGTACAGCTACTGAACTTCGTTCAGCACCCTGAAAGTACAGAGGTTTAAGAATCACTTATCACTGACAAGAAGTACAACTTCAAGACTATTCCGTAACTACTAAGTAACTGTCCTCTGGAAACTTACACCTTTACATCTTGCAATACAAAACTTGCCATATAGAACTTTTGGAAAGGAAAGACTAAATAAAAAAAATAGATAAGGTAAGAGACATTCTGACAACTGCATTTGCCTGCAAGAAAAGCCCAGGGATTGGTCATGCACGGTAAGTTACTCAAAGCTGATTCCTTATATTAAAAGGATTACTACTACACGAGTTTACAGCAAGTACTGAGAAAGGACTTTGTTGTCACTTACACTCATGTCCATTCCACTCCTCACCCATGTCACTGACTTACTATATGATGTTGAGCAAGTTACTTCACTTCTAAGCCCAACAGTAACATGGAAATCATACTCAGCCACTTAGCAAACGGCCTTCAAGATCCACTCTTAGATTCAGTCACTGACTGAAATTCTGTTCTAACTGACAATTTACTGGTTCTTAAAAATACCTTTCACTTTTCTTTTTTCTGCCCTTTGACCTTTTCTTTCCTATTTAGAAATCATATGGGAGATACTAAGAATTTGAGCAATTAAGCTAGGGAGTTGTTCACCATCATTAGTAATGAGCTTCACTGTAAAATGAAAGATCACATTCAAAAGGCAAATGTGCAGACTGCAATTTTACCATGAACTACAGTAATTATTGAGCATTGTTTTGCATAGAAATGTAACTCCACTTGAATACATTCCTACTATATTAGACCTCAGAACTCCCAACCATGCTAAAAAACATATTTCTAGACCAAACAGATACCGAAGACCTATTCAGGCAGAAAAGCTAGACCAGTAACTGACATACCTGAGCCTATAACCAAGGCTTTATCTTGGTACTGCTAAGTCAACAAAAGTACATCAGCACAAATCACAACACTTATACCAGTTAAGAAACTGCAGGCAACATCAAGCACGTGCAGAGGGTTTAAGCCAACTAAGAACTTTGTTTCAAACTGTTTGCACAGACTATAACTCAACAACTCTCTCCCTTTTTTTTTGTTGAATAACTAAGAAACATAAAACTCAAAGATAACAACTGAGGAGTCGAATGAATGCGTGAAACAAATGATCCCCCACTACAAATTTAAAATGGTTCAATTTCCAAAATTTTGGTTTATTCCAATAATTTCTAAAATGGATTTATGCATCAACAGAAAAACATAAAATGAATTTCAATTGAAAGCGCTTATGTACAGACTGCATTCAGTTAAGCATTTATTCAACCATCTTGCTGCTAAATATCAACATCTCCTTTTTATCTACAATGCACAAAAAAGGGAAGGGCATACACTGAAGCTGTAAATTTCTACCTGAAGTTAATTATTTTAGTTATGGAAGAAGAAAAAAAAAAAAAAAAAAAAAAAAAAAAAAAAAAAAAAAAAAAAAAAAAAAAAAAAAAAAAAAAAAAAAAAAAAGAGGTGTGGTTCATTTTTCTCATTGTTTTGTCTCCTTGGCACCACAGTACAAGTTGCACTCTACATTTTAGACAGGACTTACTCCCTTACCACAAGAGCTTGATAATGCTTACTGCTTGCTTAGGAAGAACTGACATCTTTCATTCAAACATTTCATGCTGAGGTTAGAACCATTTATTAACCAAGACGTCAAAAAATTTCTTTTCAAAGTTTTACACATTTCTAGATATGAAAGGGTAAAATGAACAGTTTTGATGTCTGCTTCAGAAGCACACAGAAGGTAGAAGCAGGGAGAGGCTACCCAAGAAGAACACAGAGACGCAGCCTATGCATCCGAGGATGGCATTAGGAAAAATCAACATCCAGCTGGAGCTAAAACTGACAAGGGATGAAGGGCAACAAGAAAGGACTCCTGTATCAGCAGCAAAAGGAAGGCTAAGGAAGAAGTGCTACCTCTGCTCAGCGGGACAGGGGACCTGGTAACAAAGAACATGGAAAAGACTGACATACTCAGTACCTTTTTTGCCCCAGTTTTGACTGGCAAGGTCCACCCTCAAGCCTCCTAGACCCCTGAGCCTAGTAACAGAGTCTGATGGAGTAAAGAATCACCTCCAAAAGAAGAAGATGGAGTTTGGAAGCACTTCAGGAAATTGGAAACACACAAGTCCCTGGGACCAGATGGGATGCATCTGAGAGTCCTGAGGGAGCTGGCCAATGTCACTGAGAGACCACACTCTACCACTTTTTGAAAGGCCATGAGACTGGGGGAGGTTACTCATGATGGGAAAAAAAGGCAAACATCACACCCAACTTCAAGAAGAGCAAGGAGGAGGATTGAGGTAACTACAGATCAGCCAGCCTAACCCAAGTCCATGAGAGGATTAAGGAAGCAAATCCTCCTGGAAGCCATTCCTACGCCCAAGAGGGATAAGAAGGTGATCGGGAATAGCTAGCATAGATTTATTAAGGGAAAATGATGCCTGATGAACACAATAGCTTACTGCAAGGAGACAACTGGCTTAGCAGATTATGGAAGAGCATTGAATACAGAGGGCCATTAACAACAGCCTCCCACAGTATGCTTACAGCCAAACTGGTGGGGCAGGCACTGGGTAAGCAAGCAATAAGGTGTTTGGGAGATTTACTGGACTGCTGGGCTGAAAGAACAGCAATCAGCAGTACCAAGTCCGGTAACAAGTGGTTACAGTCACATCCCTCGGGGACAACCACTGAAACCAGTACCATCTGATGTCTTTAACCTGGATGATGGGACAGGGTGTATCCTCAGCAAGTTTGCCAATGACACCAAATTGGGCACAGTGGTCAGTGCTCTGGAGGGCAGGGCTCCTACTCAGAGGGGCCTGGACAGGCTGGAGAAACGCACTGGCAGGAACCTCATGAAGTTCCACAAAGGCAAGTGACAAGTCCTGTATCCACAATAGAATAACCCCGTGTGACAAGACAGGCTGGACACTAACCAGATACAAAGTGACTTCCGCAGAAAAGTACCTGGAGATTCCAGCAGGCAAAAAGTTGAAAAYGAGTCAGCAGTGTACCCTCACAGCAAAGRMGGCCAGGCATACCCTGGGCTGTGTTAGCAGGAKTCTAGCCAGCAGCTCCAGGGACGTGATCCATCCCCTCTATTCGGCACCTCTGAGACTGCGTTTGGAGTACTGGGTCCAGTTTTGGGCTCCCCAGTTCAAGACAGACACTGACACACTGGAGCAAGTCCAGTGGAGGCCACTAAGCTGGGCAGATGGCGGGAGCACATGGCGTACAATGAGAGGCTGACGAAACTGAGTTTGCGCAGCCTGGAAAAGAAAAACCTTAGAGGAATTCTTATTGCTGTCAAGTATCTAATGGAAGGGTGCCGAAAAGACAGAGTTGGATTCTTCTGGATGGTGCACAGTGACAGGACAAGAGGCAACAGACATAATTTGGAAAGTAAATTCCAATTAGCTTAAAGAGGGGAAAAAAATCACTATGAGGGTACTCAAACATGGAAACAGGTTACCCAGAAAGGTGTTAAGGCCTGGAGCAACCTTATCTAAATTGCACTCGCTTTAGTTTAAGCAGGGAGATGGATTACATCACCTTCTTAAGCCCTTCCAATCTAAATGATTCTATTTCATCTGCCTATGATTCTATTTCACAAACTTTCATTTAGAAATTTTTGCGTCAAGTTTATTACTTCTAATTAATATATTAAAATATATTAATATATTTTAATATTAATAAAATAATATATTTTAAAATATATAAATAAATCAAAAAATAATTATATGTATTAAAAAATTTCAGTTATCCTGTACATACAGTAAGCATGCATCCAATGTGGTACACAAAAATGTAAACATCTTTTATCTACTTGCCCTTAGAACCTCTTCCCTTTGTACCACTGTGTTTCCCCCATAACTAGGGAACATAAGTTTTCAGCATCAGAACAGTTTTGCACTTTTAAGCTTACTTGATCTAAAAAAAACCCACACCTTCTTTGATATCCTGATTCGTGTTTCAGGGATGATGAGAGTAGGAAAGCAGAAGGCTGTGACTCATCTCACTTTGTGGCAAAAACTAATTTTTCCTCTGTCCACTTAAGAACATCAGAAAGACCCTTGTCCCTTCTATTCTTTCCAAAGCACAAGAAACGTCCCACCAAAGAAACAATATAGTAGAGGTTTTCCACAGGGGCCTTACTCATCTTACAGAGTAATCTATTTAACTAAGCAGGTTTTGGAAACCAATTTATTTATTTAGGTACTGTTTACAAACAGTCACACGTACACATCCACCAAACTAACTACTTTTTCCTCTTTCAGCTTCACAAAGTCCCCTCTTGGAACATTTCTGATATCAAAATTAAGTAAACACCTTAAAAACCATGGAGGTATTTTCTAATAATCTATACATAGGTTTTGTTTCTTTTTAAAGTTAAGAATACAGAAAAAGGGGAAATAAATCAATTTCAAACTCTTTTCAAATATGTCAGGCTTTGCTTATGAACCACAACTCTGTCAAAGAAGAAAGAACCCCTTCAGCAATCCGGGTTACAATAATGGCTCCTTTAATAGCTGTACCAGTACAACAGAGTAAGATCGAGGCTGGAACAAACTGTCAAAGGTATGAATTTCAAAAAACACATCTTGTTAAAATATGCTTGAAAACATCTTAATCTCCATTAAAAGGACACCTCTACGAAGCTCAGTGTTAATACTTGAAATGTGCATTTTAATATTCACTTCGAAGGTCGAAATTAAAATTTATGGGGAGAAACTGAAAGCTATTACAGGAAAGATGAGTATAGCTGGCAGTCAAAAGAGAAAAGAAATGTTCAGCGTTGCACTTTGACACATTTTTGCATCCATTTGTTTAAGAGTGCTACTGCTTTTGATACCAAGTTCAAAAGTGCCAATATAACATATCAGTCCATTGGGTACATAAAATGGGTATAATCCAATGACAAATTAATCTAGACTGGAAATCAGAAGGTGTGTAATTACTAAGGTCAGTCAAGTTTGAAATAGCCTTCCAATTATAGCAGAGGTAATAACAATATACAACCGATTATCTTTAAATTAGAGCTGAATAAATTTACAAAAGCCCCTATCTAACAATGCCCAGATCGTTCCTTGAAATTAATGAAGCAACAAAAAGTTTAAAGAGAAGAAAGGATATGCAAAGGAGAGAGCAAGAGAAAACCACAGCTACTTCTGTGGACACATGGAAGAAAAATAGAGACATAGAGGTGGCTCTTAAAAAGCAGTAATCCATTTAACATTGCCGAAAGTAAATAAAAAAGACAAATGACACCATGGCTTCATAATCAATGTAAGCCAGTACCAACAGAAAAAGAAGAGCTCCTACCACCATTACCATCATTTGCTACCTTCACCACAAGCGGCATAAGCCAATCAAAAACACAGCTTCTTTTAGCAGTAGTGCCTTCTTATATTAACTCACCAACCATAAAACCACAACCCAGATAAGTGCATCACCCATCACAACTTACGTGACTGTATCAGGACTGCAGTTATGCCCTCCTCCCTACCAACACACTCCTTCCTCCTCTGGATTGAGACAATGTCCATATGACCAAGCAAGCAAGCTGGTTCAGGAAGTTGTTCTAACCAAAAAGTAACTCAGGGAGGAAAAAAAAGAAATAAAAGTACTACTTTTTGACTCAATTAGTTCTCTTAACTCACTTCCTGGCTGTGGAAGTCCCACTGATGACACAAGGGAAGGAGCTGCCACCACTCAGCTTGTCTTCAAATGCTAGGGAGTACACACCAGGAACTTGGTTTCCACAGAAAGCCACATTATGCCCTGGATCTTTTTGCAATCCCCTCATTAACATTACCAAATCTTAATCTGTGAATCACTTTTTAAAGGACCAAATGCTATTTTTAACCAAGCAATACATTTCACTGTAACCATCTTAAAGAAAACACTGCAGAGTACTTCCAATAATGCCCCAATTTAGCTTCAATTCTTACAACGCTGGAGTCAATTTGTGCTTACTGTGTGTAACTATATTTGTAGTCCCTTCAAGTTTAAACTGCAAACTAACCTCTTAATTAGTATCATTAATACCATATAACCCACATAAACAAACAGTATTGACTACAATCCTACTTAAAACCTAGACGCAGGCATAACTTGTAGAACTAATCTTGTACCCCAGTAAATCTTCATAAGATCTGGAGCATGAGTCGGTCTGATGGGCACTCAGGATTTTGGCCTGTATCACAGAGATTCGGTCAAATAAAGCCACAGTACCTTTCCTGAATTTAAACGGATAAGAAAATGTTGCCTGTAACATCACCAAGATCTCTCTTTGGAGACAGAAAGGACAGTTGCCCTTCTCCAAAGTTTTATTTGAAAAGTCACCAACATGGTTGTGAGACTACAGCTTGATAGTGAAAGAGAAAAGCAACACTTACCTAAGCAAGCTATTTCTTATTCGTTGCTGGATTTGTTTCTGTTTTAGAGAAGAGTTGACACTTTAAATCTTTCTTCTTCCTCTTACACAAAACAACGGATGCATACATGCATGCAGCTATGAAATGTGATGTTATGATTTATTTACAACACTATCAAAAACAAGCCATCTTACAACATAGCTTTGCAAGAGTGACAGCAAGAGCAAAGTACATGCCACATTTCAGAACCTTACAGACGAGCAGAGTTGCCAAGTCCATTTCATTCAGAGTGCCATACCCACTTCAGATGGTTTCTGCAGTTTTTGAAGTACTCTATCTAAAGACAAGGATTTTTTGTACTGGATCACAGTTACAGAGGGCCTAACTGTGGAAGGGGGCTTGAAAAAATAAATTTAAAAAGATAAAATTAAAAAAAAAAAAAANAAAAAAAAAAAAAAAAACAAAACACCACACAAAAACCCAAAACGTGGATGAATCAGAGCCATGTAGACAGCACAGATTTAGGACAGTAGTTTGGTAGTTTTGGCTCTTGGGAAGTGACTTCACTTTTCCTAAGGAGGAGGAGGAAGGGAGATGAACACTTCCACAACCCTCTCCCTTCCCTCACCACGAAAACAACTTTATTTTTTAAATCCCCCACTTTCCTCCGGCTCCGCTCCTCCTGAAGGGGCACTACCCCGGCGCCCAGCCGCGCACAGGGAACTCCCTGCCCAACGCAAACACAAGAAAACACGAAGAAGCGGCACCATCCCCCGAACAGCCACGCACCTCGTGCCTCCTCCTCCTTCCTCCGCCGCCACCGTGAGGGGGGCCGGGGCAGGCAGCCGGCGGCTCCCGGGGCCGCGCAGCCGGCACGGAGGCGGCGGCTGTGTCGGCAGGGCCCGCCGAAGGAGGAAGCCACCTCAGGTCACTGGGCACTGTCACCCCGTGACACGGGGCGGGTGGGGCGGACCGGCGCCTTTCTCCCTCCCCGCCGGTTCTCCTGAGGGAGCGACGGCACTTCCCGCCTCCATCCGCCACGAGACCCCCACGCCCTCCTCTCCCCTCACCCCGGCGACGGAGGCCCGAGGCAGCGTCCCCCTCTCTCACCGGTGGCAGCCACGCCGTCCTCCCCGCTCTGCCACCGCCTCCAGCCCGTCCTCCGCCTGCCTCCGCCACCGACTCTCTGTGCAGGAGAGCGGGGAGGGGGAGGCCGGGCGAGAACGGCTCGGCAGGCCGCGCAGCCGCCTCAGGGCCGGGCCAGCGCCGTCCACATTCCGGCGGCGGGTGGATGGCGGAGCGGGCGGGGGCGCGCGCGCGCACCCCTCCCCTCCCCCCGCTGACACGGCGCGAGCGCCGGCACCGAAGGCGGCCGCGCGGGGCGCGACCGGCCGTTTCCCGCCGCCGCCACCGCAACCCCTCCGGGCGGGCGGTCCGGGTGCTCGGGTGAGGCGGCGGCCGCCGCCGGAGTCGGGGTGGGGGATCTGGCGGCCGAGAGAAACTCGGTGCGGGCGGCGGCGGGTGCGAGCTGCCCCGAGTTAGGCCGCCTCCGCGGCCGGCCTGCGCCGGGACCGCTGCCGTCCTGACGGGGCTGGCCGTCCGCCGAGGCACGAAGTCGGGCTTGGAGTTCAGCGTGGCTTCACGGGAGTGCCTCCTTCGGAAAACGTGTCTCTTCGGCCCTTTAGAGACGATCCGGCTCGCAGCAGGGCTGACGCCTAAACGTGTCAGAATTCTTGACCACAACTGAAGAGCAATGGAAGTGACCTACAAATGGTGGTACTCTTTAAAAAAAAAAAAAAAAAGACTTTTTTAAGTTTGCCTTTTGATTTTGTACCCCAGTCTCACTAAGCGGTAGATTGTGTTTATCACCAGTGGGTTTGTATGGTTAAACAAATATTTAATATTTAAATAGTAAATATATGTGTATGTTTAAATAAATATCAGCATTGTTTATGTTTAAATAAAATATGTTTAAATAATGAAAGATTGTCCTGTTGGTTTCTTTTCTCTCTTTTTTTTGTCTTGTGTGTGAAACAAATTACATTTAAATTAACCACAAAATTTACACAGCTTCTCTGTGTTCTTTCCATTTCAGATGTGGATCAGCAAAACCTTAAGGAATGTCAGACCACAGCCTTAAATAAAATAACTTTGTTGTGTGAAAGCCAGTGGGCTGTGTCCAGTCACCCTGGGACAGCCAGATTCCCCGTGCGGGTGCTCCTTGTACCTTATTTTCTCCTTACTGGGGTTGAGCGCCGGGAACGCTGCACTCCTCACGATGACAGCAAGATAGCAGGTCTGCTCCGACAGCTTATGTCTAAATGACACGGGTGTTGAAATGCAGGGAGGCTGGCCGCAGCGCTTTTAGCCTCCCCCTCCCATCATTGCTACCTGCTGCAGAGGTGCACTGCTGGGAAACTTCGGGGTAAAGGTTGAAGTATAATTACTTGTAGCAGCAAAAGCACAGAAGTCTGGTTTTGGAGATCTTTTTAATGCACTGTAAGAGCACAGCTACTGAAAGTTGATACATCCAAGTGTTTAATTCTCCTTAATGCTCACTTGTATGYTGTAAGAAAAGCAAAGCAAATTCTGAATATGCAAACAGGCAGAGAGATGGTTTATTTGTTACCTGGTCTTTTTGCATTGCAATGCTGTAACAAACCAGTCTCAAAGCTGGCAAGGCCAGCAGACAAAGGAGAGCATTTCCCAAAGAAAAGCAGGGCTATGTGGCCAGTTGTATGCTATGCCAGTCCCCCACTTTGTTGTTGTTACTATTATGTATCTTTCCTAGTTGTCTGCAGCTAGCGTAAATTAAATTATCTTCAGATTATTCTTATCACACCACAGGTTTCAGATAAACCACAAAAGCATGGAGAAAGAAGAAAAATTAAGGGGGAGGAGGGGAACGATTTTACTGAATATTACAATAGATGAATAATAAGAAAAAAGTTTCCCTGGCATTGTACTCAGATGCTACACGCTTATGCAAGAATGCGGGTAATAAACAGGAGGAACTGAAAGTCATTATATTCATAACCAAAATTATGAATAAATTGTCATAACTTACTGTTATGGAAATGTAGAGTTTGTTCAGGAAGCATAGGTAGGAGAAAAGGAACATAAGGTACAGAGCTAGTGAAAATATTTGGATAATGGCAAAAAGGAAAGGAAAAGAACAGTGTCACAGCAAAGACCCATTAGCAACCTACAAACGAAAAAGAGCAAGTGCATGGTACTTCAATTTGAATAAAATCATCCAAAGCATAGAACTGGTGATAATGAGACTTGAAATAGCAAGATACCTACTCAGAAAGGAATTTGGGAGACTATATGGGTGACGGTGGTCATTAAGTTAATGACTCKTCAAAAGGGAAGGAAGGAAAATCAAACCGACGGACTTGAAGAAAATAAGTTTCAGTAAACTCAGTTTGAATGCCAAACCCCACTGTAGCAAATCTAAGGAAAAGTACACTCTGGAAAGTCTGCCATTTCCTACAGAATCAACATGAAGGCCGCAAACAGACCATCGCAATGAGAAAGCAAGCTAGCAAGAGAAGAGTCTGGCTAAATCTAAACTATTTCAATGGCTTGCACCTTTCAAAAAAAGCAGAATCTAGGTTAAATTACTAAAACTGACAACAAAGTGATTGTTGTAATACGTAGGGAAAATCCAGAAAGGTTAACGTRCAAAATGAACTAAATCTATCAAAGAGCCATAGAGCATAACAAAAAAAAGCTTATGTGAAAGATCACCAGGGAAGAACTGACCTGCTCTCAGGTGGGTGAGGAAACTATTATCAAGTCATGTGAGGAAGACCAAAGCCTCATTTTTTTTGCTTTGTTCTTCCCAAAAGTGTCAGCTGTAATCAGATGGCTTACACGGTTAACATTAGCAACGTAAAAACAAATGATCAAGCTAAACTAAGGAAAGAAATAGAATCTATTCAAGTAAGATGCCTACAAAAGTTATGTGCCAGATAAGTTTCAGCCAACTTATTTAGCAAAATGGCTAAGCAATCTCCAAGCTATTAGCAATTACCTTCAAGAACTCAGAAAAGATAGCTGAGGTTCCATAAGACCAGGAAAAAGGATACGGTGCCTACCTTAAAAAAGAAAGAAAAGGATGGGAATCAGAGGCCAATCAGCTTTACTTTGTATCAGGCAAAATACTGGAACAAATTATTAAGCAAATTATTTGTAAGGCCTTGGATGATAAGATTAATAATAATCAACAATAACATCTCAAAACCAAATAATGGAATCTTGACTTCAGCAAGGCTTCTGACGACATATCATCTAATACTCTCATAAGAAGGACAGAGGAGCATTGGCTACACAAAACTTATGTGAAATGGTTAGAAAATGGCACTCAGAAGTAGTGTCAAGTGATTCACAATCAAATAAGAAGTTTGTAGCAAGTGAGATCTCCAGATGCTTACATCCCAAGTCCTGAACTGCTTCTGTGATGCAACAGGATAGAGAATATTTTTATCATATTTGTGGAGGATATCCTGTTCAGGTGAGAGCTGCAAGCATTTTGGAAGATATAATTAGAATTGAACAAATGATGAGTTGGAACAAAGATCTGAAGTAAATAGGATATAATTCAATAAGGGGCAAAACTATTACGTATAGCTGGGAATAATTGACTGCAAAAATGTAAGCTGGAGACAAACTGGCTAAGCAGTTACTTCACAGAAAGAAGTCTTGGTTCATAGCAGTTCACAAATAGAAAATGAGTCAACAGTGATTTGGTGTTGCGAAAAATGTGACTGCTTTACTGAAACGTAGAAAAAGACTGTCAAACACAAGAAGAGCGAAGTAATTCTTCTACTCCACTGAGCTCAAAAAGGCTTTCGGTGAAGAACAGTTCTCAGTTTTGAGCACCTCCTTTCAATTAGAGAGATCTCTGCGGAGAACGTAAAGAACTACCAGAAGCCTGGACAACTTGACCTTGAGTCATACTCAAGTATGACTGGGAAGTTCCGTCGGACATCTGAAAAGTCAAAGACATGTGAATGTACAGCCTAGAAGAATATGAGAATTTGTGTAAAGAAAGCAGTCTGTACGTATACAAGAGAAGTGAATATACATACCAGCCCATCTGTTTGATAATGGAAATAATTTTTTGCTGCATAATGAACTCTCAAGCTAAAACACTTAATGAGACTTGCTTTTTCAGCATACTTAAATCCTCATATCCTTAATATCCTGTGACGTATAATAAAAATCCTGAAGATGTAGAGCATCCATACATTGGGGGGGGGGGGGGGAACCACTTTTTTTAAAATCCACCAAGGAAAAAAATCAATGCCAGGCCTCTCCTGCGTTATCCACTACAGGGAGCTGAAGCGTAATATTGCTGGACAGATGGTGATAAAGGAATCCAGTTGCGCACTTAATTGGAGCTATGAAGTCCATGTGTATTAATTTCCAAAACCTGACCTCTACAGAGCTCACATATAAATATTTGTCTTGATAGAGGGAATTCCATTTAACCTTCTCTGAAGGATAATGGAAAGCCAAGGTTGTCCAGCCTGTGCTCTGAACGGGCATCTCCCGCAACCAGTCCTTCTGCCACTGCTAGAGACCTGTCTGTATCAGAAACCAGGGAACTACTGGGTCTGTCTGGGGAGGTCTGAAAACAGGCTTGAAGAAGAATTCCTATTTAGGAGGTAATTAAGCCTATCCCCATAAATAATAGGAAGAAAGTATATAGTTCAGAATAAAACCACCAAATTTGGGGGCAGGAATGCTGGGAAAACATATTTACACATCTATTTTAGAATATACTAGTGTGCAACTTGTATGGATGGCATGGTCCCAGCAACTTTTTGTATGCTTGTATCATTCTTGTTAAATCAGAATTTCCAAAATAAAAATGAAACTTTAGTGAGAGTTTATAACTGATCCCGCTGTGGTCTTTTTCTCCCGCAGCTTAGGCACTAGTATTATCCCAGGGACCCTGCCTCAGGTCTTTACAGGATGTTTGAGCACACTAGCCTGATCTTACTGCTGGAATAAGCTTTAAAACTCAGAAAAGCAAGTGACTTCTCACAGCTTTAGCACTAATAGCATTGGAAGGACACACTTAGGAATAGCTCATGCAGTGACTTTTCTCTAGGGAGGTTTGATAGGCTTAAAATCATAGGGCTGGTGCCAAACAACATATGCCAGAGGTAAAATGGGGTCAAATTCCCTTCAACTGGTAATTAATCAATACTTGAACTTTATGGGAAGCATTTAACTTTTTGAATACTTACTGAGATTTTCTAGATACAAACTGTGGAGAAGTTAAGTTTGATGCATTAAAGATGTTCAGCACATTTCAAATATTCTAATTAAACAGTGACACAGCCCTAAATAAACACACTGTCCACATAATCAAGAACAGAATATAGATGATCTATTATAATGTGGTTGCTAGTTTCCCATATTTGGTGGTTCAATAGTACAGAAATTAGCTTACAAGTTATTTCTGACAGAACAAATCGATAAGAATCTGACAATGGTTGCAACTGAAGCAATAGCTTATTTTCAGCAGTATTAAGTGGGAGAAAATACATAGAAATGTTGTTTCGAGAGTTTTTAAGATGAAAATGTGGCCTTTGTGTTAAGTTACAGGTACAGACTGAATTTCCAAATTCTTTCACCTTTAGCTGCCTCAAAAACCAGTATTATTCTATTTTACAAAGAATAAATTGAGATCTACACTACCCACAGTCACTCAGAACTGACACAGAATAGAATTTGGTCCTGGATTCCTAATGAACAACTATAAAGTACTTTGACATTTTAATGAGATAGTGTATAAAAGCATAACCGTACAAATAAATTTTAATTAAAGGTGAGATCGTGTCCACTGAGATTTAAAAAATTACCAACATTCTTTTTGTAGAAATCAAACAATTAGTTGTTATTCTTACATATTAGTGCTATATTTTAATGAGATTTGGTATGATCTTTATGTATGTTGCAGATTTACAAATCAGGGCTTAATTTCCATGTTACTTTTGCATGATTCATTTAGCAATGCAGTTGCTCTTTAGAACATTAATACCTTATAGACTTAACATATCATAATAATAGAAATATAAAGACCTATGAGGCATTACTGACAAAAGAACTTTCCTAAAACATGCATCCAGAGAAGCAACAGAAGGAAATGGGATAGCTTGAATGATAAAGAGCATTATAACAATTTTCTGAATTAGACACAATTCAGTAGTTGAGAACCATTTGAAAACTATGCCCAGAAGGACTCCTGTGGTATATAAATGCCTAACTCTATAATACAATTTTAATTACAAGTGCAAAATCCTTTCTGCTGAGATTCTAAATGTTTAAAAAGAGCAGCAACCCTTTTGTAGCTACACACTTTTTAGAGCTGTGATCTGTAGTTTGCAAGACATAGCTGAAGACATCTGCGTAACATCATCAACATATAAAATCCTTTTGCTACCTGTCAACATGTCCTGTGCCTGTGTGATGAGAAACAATGTCCCTGTCTCTCACTAGGCGCAGCAGAAGACTTTTCAAGCTGTTAGGTTCCTAACGGGAATAAAGTTTCTTTTCACTTTTAAATTTCTCATAATAAATACAAATTTTTACTGTCTTTCAGCCAACTGTAACTATGTATGACTACATATAGGACTGCAAGCACGTGAAGGCATTGTGCTGGTCCTTTCTGTGTGTTGGGAAAGAGTGACTGGGCTGTTCGTGGCCTTCTTGGCCCTGCCACACCTGAATTAAGTGCCAGGTTTCAAATGGCATTGCTAAACTGGGGGGCTCAGCTCAGTAACTGGTCAGTAGAATGAAAGGAGCATCCCTTCTCCTTTATTGGGGTAGGGAGTGCAACAGAACAGGTATCAAGGAAGCTGCCTCCTTCTGAGAAACGTGGATTTGATGATTTAATTAGTATTGAGCTCAGATTTGATGGAAGAATCTGAGAGAAGGGGACATTTTTACACTTTTAAGTATCTCAGGGTAGAATTTTTATATGAAATGGGGCTGGAAAAAAAGCAGTTCTAGTCTGATGAAATAGTAGATTCCTGTGACAGAGAACTTCCGAAAACTTTAGAAGCAATAATTTACTATGCTATAATATATATAATTAAAAGGACTGGTCGCAGCTTTCAGGTGGGAGTGGTGGATCCAACTCGATTTTCTTTCCACCATTACTGCTGAGAAAGGTTAGCAATACCAAAAACGGTCCCTCCCACCAAGGAGGCAAGTTATCCTTTCTTCTGTGTACTTTTACCCAAACATAATTCCCTACCTAGACTGAAGGGGTGCAAGAGCCCCTTCTAGAGGTGCTGGTTGTATAAGCTGTGCCTGGGCCCGACTGCATTTTAATAACCTATGAACCTGTAAAATATACTGGGTTCTGTTTTTATCTCCTGCTAATAAACTTACATGGGCAGGTACATCAGTTCCAGGGAGTTCCATCGGTCTTCTGAATAGTCTTTCATAGGGAGACAGTTTTGTTGTTTGTTGAGGTCTTTGCCAAAGATTCACTAGGGCTGAAGGCAGTATGTGCAAGACACGGTTATTTATTTGGCTGTGGCATAAATTCCTGGTGCAAACCAATTCTTCAGCAGTGTTTGGGCTAGTGCAGCAGTCCCAAAATGCCCTGGATGGTGATGGATTTTTGCTATGGGAATCGGGTATTGCTTTGGTRAAATAGGAAGGTTTTCCATACCCACTYTCCATATTCCCTGGGAGTCTTTGGTTGCTTCATTTCTTTTCCAAGAGTCAGCTTCTTCAGCAGGAACAGTCAGATATATCTCTTCAGGAGCAGGCAACACCAGGTCGCACTGTTGCACTGCTTGTAAGCCCGGTGGTTCATACGGCGGTTGTGCTGGGCTTTAGCTGCAACATCTGCTAGACCACTATTTCTTCTTTTGTCCTTTCGCCGGTGTGGGCTGGCTGATGAATGATAGCTAGTTTCTTTGGCAATTGAACGGCTTTTAACAGTTCAGTACTTTACTCCCACTAGAAGTTATACACCCACGCTGCTTCCATAATGCCCAGTGGCGCGGCACACTCCAAATCCATACCGAGAAGCAGTATAAATATTTACAGCCTTTTCTCTGGACGGCTGGCAATTCTTTGTTAACACAATCCATTCTGCTGCCTGTGCATTCAGCTTCCGACTGAGTGGTGAAGCCTCCACCGCTTCATTGACAGGAGTCACTGAATGACCCATAGCCCAGTTGCTATTCAGGTAATACAAGGACCCGTCTACTTGTAGTTCCAGATCGTGATCTAGGAATGGCACCCCTGTTAGATGCAAACAGAAAGGTCTGGGTGTCAGCTATACAAGATTCCTTAAAGATACTGGCTAGTAACAAATCATCAGCATCTTCTATCAAAATGGATCCATTTTTTAAACACTACATCCTGCAAATCTTTTACTAAAATTCTAGAAAAAATAGTGGGGGACCCAGGGAAGCCCTGGGGAAGGCTTGTCCATGTCTGCTGTATTTTTCCCCAAGTAAATGCAATAGGGTACCAAGGGTCTGGACGGATAGGTATACTGAAAAATGYGGTGCACAAGTCCGTAACAGAGTACCATTTAGCATTTGCTGGAATTAATGTTAATAGTTGTAGAAGGGTCTGGTACCCCCAGGTGAGGAACTATTACCCACTCATTCACTGCCCAAAGATCTTGCATAAACCGGTAAACCTGTTTGCTGTCTGGTCCCAGTTTGGGTTTTCTGATCGGCAGGACAGGAGCATTGCAAGGAGACTGACATTCTACCAGTATTCCCTTTTTTATATATGCCTCTCTTAGTGGCGCAGCGCCTGCTATGGCTTCGGTACGCAATGGATATTCTCGGATCATGGGCGAGTTACTGCCTTTAGTTTGAATACGTACTGGTGTGGCTGATTTGAACAAGCCCCTATCCATGGGGTCCCATCCCCACAACGAAATCGGAATGTCTTTTAATTCCCTCCTGGGAACCACCCCCCCCCACCCCTCCTCACACTCAAGACCTGGGTCTCCCCTGGGAACCCCCCCAAGCCTGGGTTCTCCTGGGAATCCCCTGGACGCCTGGGCCTGCCCAAGCTCCTGGACCCTACTGGGAGCCCCAGTCCCCGCACGCCTGGGTCCCCTCGCTGACCCACCTGGTCTCATTCACCATAAAACTCTTCATGGCCATGGCTGGAGCCATGTTCAGCCTGCGGCCACACCGCACCTTCAGGGGTGACCTGGCCCTGCTCTGCCTGGGTAAGGGGGCCCGGACGCCTGGGTCCACTGTGGAGGGGTTGGGGACAGGGGCAAGTGAGTACCCAACCTCCTGCTATGTGTCCCCTTCATCCCCACAGGGACCACCATCCTGCTATTTTTGATCCAGGCTGTGGCCTTCATTGTGGGGCTGGGACTCCACCAGAAGTCCCAGCCCCTCTGCGGGGGTCCCAGGCGCCCCCCTAATGTATTATAAATTGTTATATATTGTTAGAAATTGCTTATTTTTATAAACTGTTACAAATGTATTTGTAAATTATTAAACATTATTAGAAAATTATTCTGTATTTATTACAAATGGATTTATTGACAGTCGCCATTTGTTTTAATTTCTCTACAGTTTGGTCCTGAGCCCTGCAGTGACAATTCACCCCATGGCCCCTGGCTCTGCCCCTGGCTCCTGCCCCGGGGGCAGGATATGCTCACCCCCCAGGCCAGGGAGGGAGCATTTACCCCCCTCAGCTGCCCCACACAGAGCTCAGGCCCCTGGGGGGGAGAATCTACACATGGGCAGGGGGTATCTGCCCTGGGGGATATCAGCCCCTGGGCAGGGCATTTCCTCTGGGGGGAAGATTTGCTCTTTGGGGACGTATCAACCCCTGGGGGGTGGTTACTCGCCACTCAGGGAGGGGCATCACCCCTCCTTTGTGCCCACACATTTGCCCCCCAGAGACCCTGATCTGTCCCACGGCCCCCATCTACCCCTGGCCCCACAGTGGCCCTGGTACAGGTGCCGTCAGCAGGGACCCATGGGGACACTGTCCCCACAGGGCCCAGCCAGAATTGCCCCCCAACCACTGCTACCCCCTCAGGGGTGCATTTACCCCCAGGGGGATTTATTGCCCCCTGGGGGAGGCATTTCTCCCCCCTCCCCAGCCAGGAGGGAGTCGCAGACCCAGCACAGATCCCTAACACCTGCAGCCCCGGGGGGGTGTCTGCCCCAAACTGGGGTTTTGCCCCCCCCCCCCCCCCCCCCCCCCCCCCCCCACCCCGGGCCACACTGTTACCTCCTGCCCCCCCCAGGGCTGCAGCTGCCAGGGAGGCAGCACTTGGGCTCTGGGCGACCCTCATGGCTGCTGATGGGCTGACTCCTCACTCCACTGCAGGGAGAAATTTTCTCTTCTCCTTCAGCCAAGTCACGGTGCACTCTTTCAGAGGAGGTCGCCAAGAGCTGGGAGGAGGCGGCCGACAGATGGCTGGGAAAGAAGCTGAGGATCACACAGCAGGAAAGTAGAAAGTCAAAATCTCCTCCTAAGGTGCCGATCGTGATTCAGGACGACAGCCTTCCTTCAGGTCCTCCCCTGCAGATCCAGATCTTATAGAGGCCACCGACAACGGTGTGCTTAGTAATCCCAATTCTGCCAGCAGACCGGCCTTTCCCATTAAATCCTTGGTGCAAAGGGAGGCGGAGTACACGGAAGCCAGGAAACAAATACTGGGCAGAAAGAGCCCCAAAGAAGAGCAGGAGAAACTCATTCTAGATAGACTGATGAGGATCTCCCAGCCAGAAGACACCAGACAGCCCAATAATGTGATAAGGCAGACTCGATGATCTTAAGGGTCTTTTCCAACATAAATGATTCTATGATATGGTTTGTATCTGTCTGTTTTTGTTGTTTTAGCAGCTAACATTGAAAGGTAGACTGAGGGTCAGATTTTTAGAATTTTAATATTGCATTCCCAGGATTCTCCTTTAGATTTGTGAGCTTGAGAAGTGCAAGACAAAGCCAGTTTGTTTCAGTCTCTGCCTCCTGACACTTGGAGTTATAGCTATTACACCTGAGAGATCAGTGAATGACTATGTTTGCTCTCAACTGGTTTTCAATGTTTGACTCACCTATGTAGGGCAGAAATAGTTTTATCTTGTCTAGCAAATAAGTGTATATATGGATATTTCCTTCATGTGGAAGGAAATCTAAGGAGAAGGTGGGTTTTGTGTATGAAAAGAGGACACTCCTTTTTTTGCTCTTTTTTTGCAGAGCACTGCATGTTAATGGAAACATTGATAAGAAAAGCTGCTGCCTGGGAGAGACAGTGATAAACTGCAACATAAACAACCTTCCGATATCAAATTGCTGAACTGAAGTTCAAATACAGTTAAGTTGTAAAGACTGAGGACTCTACGAGGAAGATGAATAACTTACTTTCTGACTCCTGTTTTTACGTGCAGGTAGCATGTGCCTGCCTAGCAGCCACCACAMCACCAAAAGCATTGTGGACAAATAGACTGGAGATACCATGGCCTTATGTATGAGAGTGAGAAACTTCCCTCACAGAACAGAAAGTGTGCTTCTTAAAGTATTTTGGTTTTGTTGACAGGCTAAAACTTTTGCCTATACCATAGTCTGCCATGTGCCTCAATGAGTGTGTAATAAATACCCATTAATCTCTGAGAAACTGATGTCACTCTTACTTAAATGAAATTAATTGACTGTCTTAAAAATGTATATACAATGTAAGCTCCATCTGTGCTCACAGTACGTTCTGATCCTTTCACTGTTGTTTCTTTAGCAATTATATTAGTAGCTTACATAGAAAAACAACATCAAAAGCAGTTAACTAGCCAAACCACAAATACTATCTCTTCCTGTCTGGTAATGAGAGCTAATTCCACTATTAGTTACTGTTTTTCATTCAACTTACTGATTCCCTTTAGTGAATTTCCTTTTTCTTTTTCTGTAAATGCTGCCTCCTTCACCTGCTGGAATCAAAGAAGAGTAGGCAGCATCACATGACATGTCAGATTACTATAGCCTTCAACCAACAAATCACCAACTTTGAAAAAACCTTGTTATATTATTAACAATAAAAGATAGCAACTTCTTTTTACAAAACCTGTGTTCTTTTTAACCAAGTTAAAAAATAAATTTAATAGTTGGAACGTTAAATTAAAAAAAAAATCTTTCAAGGTTAGGATTAATGATGTAATTCTTGATGACAATTTACTAAAAATAGATGAACATACACAACAGGAACAAATTATACTGTACATTTACAATTCAGAAATTTCTGTGTTTCCTGCTGAAATTGAATTGCTGGAATGGTGTATAACAGCTTTTTACCAGTACAGTAATGAGAGAGAGGAAACCAAGAATACTGTGCCGAAAAGAAATTTAAAAGTGGGGGAGAAAATTCTTAGCAAAAAGGTAGGGCTTTGCGTGTGTGAGAATTTGCCTGTCAAAGTAGACATGGTATGTAGAATCTGGTAAAAGAATAAAGGAAATTACCATACAGCTAAGATCTCCGAAAAATCATCTCAGCCTACCTAAACAAATTTGACATGTTTCCACTGAAAATAATCTTTTTGTAAACTGCTTATCAAGCATGTACCGCAGCTACATGTTATAAAATTGATTTTTATTTATAGGTCTCCTCTCAAAAACCATTGAGGGATGAAATGTAAGAAATGTCCCTCTGAGATCTGAATAAGCAGCAGCTACTTGAGATCCACACCAGTATAAAAACACCTAAACTTGCTTTATGCAGTTATTCATACATTAGGATTAGCTAAGGTTGGTCCTTTACTTTTATTTTCCTGTGGGAATTGATAGTCCCATTTGTTGGAAGGTGCACKGGGGAAGTCTTGTATCAGGTGTTCTCAAACCAAACCAGTACAAAACTTTGAGTCTTCACAGGTGATACTAAGCAAGAATAACTCCTGGAAATAGTCAGCATGTTTTCTTTTACTGCAGAAATGTGAAGTGACTACAGAGATGTAAGACAGTCCCACTTTTTACTTGTAGTATGAGTGCTCTACCTGGGAAATTTGATTGGAAAAATTACTCAGCAGTTTAGTCATAATGTAATTGCTGTAACTTGCACAAGTGTGGAGGACGCATAAAGTGTAGTGGTTGGAACAGAAGACCAGACCATGGGGTTTATTCCTCATCTTGCCACTGCTTGCTATGTGAACCTGAAAAGTTGCTTAATCTCTACAATTTAGCTTCCCTTGCAAAGTGAGAGTAAGGATGCGGTTTTACATGCAGCTAAACAAAGATACTGACTTGCCGTAGAAAACCCGTGTTGACTGCATCGCCCTACCTGTCTTTCATTTTCCCCCAGTTTTACAGTACATGAGGAAATCTGCCAGAAAGGAACAAAAATTACATTGCTAACTTAGGTAGTTCTCAGTTTTATACACACACCCGAGCTGGAATTCTTATGAAATGTAATTTTCTTAATTCTTTAACATCTCAACTCGTATGTTACTTTCCTAAGCTCCATAAAAGGCTGTTGTAAAATGTGATGCAACAATGTTATGAAGGAAGAGAAAAGAACAAATTTCAACATAAGTACCACTGGAGGAAGGAAAAGAAATAAAGGGCTGTACTTCTGCTTTTTGTTGAGACAGAATAGAAAAGGAAATAAATCAAGAAACTAAAGTGCAAGATAAAGAGGTGGCAGCATATGGCACTTGGCAGAGTGGCTCTTGACCCTCCCCGGGAGGGGATTCAGAAGCCAAACAGATGGTTATTTCAGCAGAGGGCACCAGAACAACAAGTGTGTGGTAGTGACTTTGACTTGCTCTGCCCAGTGAACATTAAATCTCCGATACCCTCGCAGCCTCAAGYGGGTCTGCATTCTTGTTATGTTGCGAATTCTTGTACTTCATAATGCTTCAAAATTTTTGTCACACTTCGAGAGAGATGTTGCTGAATGACACTGGAAGCTCTGGGATTAAAGCAAACCAGGCAATTACATGTAAGCAAAAAGGCAGCAAGGAGTACCACGAGAATCTGTGGCACGAACTACCAAGTCAGCGTACTGCATCTCTACATGTCAGTGGGACAGGGAGGATAATGAGATGGGACAGTTAAGTGAAAGTTCTAATGAGAAGTCATCAAAGAGAAGTTTCTTACCTTCCTTACCATTTCTTCTTTTTTCACAGCAACTGCAGCCACAGGATATATTTATATAGATTTTTTGCATTCCTCGCAGCCTGAAAACACAGATGTTAATAACTGACTGATATTCTGCAAATCTATTACGTATAGCATCAAATAACTGCAAAAAGTTTTACAAATTTTTAAACAAAGCTGCTAATGTTTGGTGGGTTATATAGCATTATTTGCTTGTGCAAACTGAATGGTTGAGAGAGAAGCATTCATGGAGGAATATTAACTTTACACTTATGCACTTCACATTCCTTTACATCATTCAGGCTTCTGTTGTATAAAGGAAATCTAAACCTTATATGTTATGGTTGAGATTCTGAGCATGTCCTTCCACAGGCTTTATTTTGCTATCATCCTCTTATTATTTCAAAATAAGCACATATAACTAGTTCTAAAAGTTGCATCTGAATTACATGGGCTTGGATGATATTCAGCATACTCTTTAATGAGTACTGTTTTTTTTTTGCAATGATCATGTTAGGTGGATATGCTTCAGTCTTCTGCTTTTATCAGTGGAATTTTATAAAAGTGCAGGAATTTTAGGTTTTGTTAACGTGATGGTCAAGCACACGAAAGTGCTAAAGATTTTCTTTTTTGTTATCTTTTGGTTTATATGATAATATGCAAGAATCTTGGCTGTGTGAAATAATGAGGACATTTTTTTAAATGCTTGCAGCCAGCTGGAAAAATATTTAATTCTTGCTTTTCATTCTGATATCACAGGTTTCAAAATGAGAAATTTTCCATTATTATCAGCTTTACAGGTCATGTAGATAACTAAAATAGCAAACTGAAACATTACCAATGCATTAAAAAAAAAAAAAAAAAAATCTTTCTTTTTATGAAGACAGCTATTCTGTTACCACAGTTTTCTATGGAAAGAGTAATACAAAAATTGAATCATGACATGATACCGTTTGACAGTTACACTGGTATTTTACCTATTTCTCTCAGTCATACAGGCTAATATGGGGATTCATTTCTAATGTATAATCTGAAGAACATTACTAGGGTGGCTACAAATGTAAAATCCTAGAACCATGCCTACACATTATCCCCTTTTGGAAGGAAAAAAAGAAAAAGAAGGAATGGAAAACTGAGATGATATGTTGTAGAATCAGAACTAATTCCTGTGGGTTTTTAAGGACATAAAAGAAAGAACAATGTAAACAAATGGAGATAAATTACAGCAGATTTAATAACAAGCTGAAATGAGATATGAAAACAGTAATCCTAAAAGTAAATACTGTTCTGTGTTTCATATGCTAAAGCAGCGCGTCATGCAGGAAGAAATGCTGCATAACTGGAGAAAGTAGACATTAAAAATAATCTAGGTACCTAGTGGCATCAGTTCCCAAAGAGAGAGCAAGCTCATCTACAAATTTCTGAACTTTTAAAATCCAGAGTAAAGAATAATCATTAGAAAAGCGTTACTCTGATGGAGATCTAAAATGGGTTTTGAGATTTAGAGTACTCATCCTTGCAATGGAGTACTCATCCTTGCAATGTTACTTAATAAGAACCACCGATCATTTCAGATCCCACTTCTTTAAATTTAAACAATGCAGTACTGTGGTAGACTATGTTGTAATACTGAAAATTGTTGTTAGCAAGTAAATACTGGTAACAAATTAAATGCTGAGGGAAAACATAAGCTACCTGAAAATGAAAACCTTTCCACAATATAGGAACCATATACAGGAACCAAGTATAGGAAGTGGGAGAAGTCTCCAGATTGGAGTATTAAAAACCAGACTGAACAAAACACCAGAATCATGTACTGTGTACAGTCACCTGCTATAAACCAGGAAGAGGATGTCCTCAGCCCTCGACCATTTCTAGTTTCTGTGACTTTAAACAAAGAACACCTACCATTTTAGCTCCTAGTGTTGTCTTCTGCATTTGAACTGGATACTAGTAACTTCAGTAAGGTTCACATTTCTAGCGTAACATTTAGGAGATGTAACATCTGCAAAAGATGGGAATTGCTGATGAAAATTTTCTGTGCTATGTACAGTTTTAAATTAGAGTAATAGGATGAAGATGGTATTTAAATTGATCTAGAATAACATGCAGAGATACTGCTTAGTAGTTCATTTCCAGGAGGGAGCACTAATCAGATAGGAGTATAATGATTCAGAATTTTTTTTTTTTTTTTAAACAAATTATGCTGCAATTTGCCAATTGGTTATATGAAAGATTGTGCTTCAGGACAAAGACTCTTACATAATTTATACAGTCATTAAGAACAAGTGGTATTAATGTTTCATTGGGGCATTGTAGGAAGTATTACCATGCCAATATAATGATAAAAATATAATAATATACTAATCTGTGATCATCCCTGACCTCCAAATCTGGCTAACTATGATATTCTTGAGTAAATCATCCATTCAGATATTTTATTGTGTAATGATGGTACTAAGGATTCTGATGCTTAGAGACATTGATTTAGATTTCTGTTTGTAGACTTCTAAATCTTCCCTGCTGATCTCTTTGAAATAACAATAAAACAGCCATATGCTTAAGATTCACATTTCCATGTTAAACTTCCATGTTAAACTTCCCAATTTGCACTGAGTTACACTTCTTTTGTAACTCATAGTAAGGTTCTCGCTAAGTTACAGGTGGTCTTTGTAATGGTCTTAGCCTTCTGTGCTCATAAGATCCCAAATGCCTGTGAATACGGCAAGAAAACCCTGTTTTCAGAAATTAATTTAATAGCTGTTCTTAATATTATTTTATTCAAGTACCAATGATGCTCGATAAGCATTAAGCTTAATTGTTTTTGTGGAAAAGCCTAAATAATAGAGACAATCTCTTTAGTAAAACTGATAGAAATAACACATTTAGCTACTATCGCCACATTTCTTGCAAAGTTAACATGAAAATCTGTCTACAATCAATACAAGAGTCAGAAATAGGAGCTGAGGATTAGCCTCACCTTACATAGTTTTTCCCTTGTGTCTAGGAGTCCAGCTCTGCTATTTGTTTCCAGCTTTCTGTCTGCACATCATGACCCAGCTTCCTTTTGCAGGTTGCTGTCTCAAGCCCCTGGCTCTGGACCTGGTTACTTCTGACCTGACATTGCACTGCTTTAATTGCATCTCAAGGTCATGTAGTTCTCTGCAGTTCAGATGTTGAACCGATAATACAGTACATTCTCCTTACAGTCTTACAAAGTGTTTAGAAGTGCAGCGATTCCATATGCAGTGTCCCGCACAATGACCTCACACTAGCATTGATCCTGCAGAGCCTCCAGCTGGGCGTATACATGATAAAATACCTGGGGAATCGGATGGGACCACTGAACCCCATTTTTGTTGTTAAATTTGGAAATAAATTTGGACAAATTCCTTAGTATTTTACACCACAGTTCATGTTCTTATAAAATGGGAATCAATTTGGTGCTACCTTGAAATATCCTGACGTTAAATAATTAGTTCTCAAAGCATTTTAAAACTATCAGTATGCACTAACTAAATGCAACAAGTCATCATCAATACTTGTAAGATACATATATATATATATAACTTTGTTTTAAAGTTTCTTCTGTAGCCCAGCTGCAGTTCAGATATTGTGTGATACAAGAAGGCTTGGTGGGGCCCCAACACATCTTACCTGTGGTGTTGGTTGAGGCTGAGGCTGAATTAAATGTGTCCTGCAGCAAAGCAAGCTACGGGGGACCTTCTCCAGCAGGAAGCCCAGCTCTGCACCTTCCCGTGGGCCTAGTGGGCAAAGCAACAGGGTCTTTGCCCTGCACAGCCACCTAAGTGCTAAGAGCATTCGTGTTTTTCCCGAGTAAGAAAATAAATCAACTCCCAAGCTCTAAGGTTTGATGGCATGAGGCAATCACAGTGAGGAAGAGGGGAACCACAGTTTACCCCAAACAGAGGAGCCCTCCCCTGCTCTGGGCGCAGAGGGAGAGAAAATGGCGGGCTAGGGGCTTTGGGAGGCTCGGAGCACGCAGAGAGCTCCTCAGGCTACGCTTAGCGTGTGAAGAGCCACGACCTCGACCCCGTAGCCTCGCTGCGCCCGCCACGATGACTGGCAACAAGAAGATGAGGTGAAAGAGCAAAAAACGCACCCAAAAGGCGAGAGAGGGCTGCGGGGATCACGCACCGTCCCTGGCAGGAACTCACACCACCCTCCCCGCGGCGAATGACAGCACCCCCACCCAGCAGCACGATCCCTCACCCCGCCAAGCCCCCCCGGCGCTCCAGGCCGTGACTCGGCTTTTTCTCCCGGTCCCGCCCCGCCTGCCCGGGGGGGGGGCGGGCGGGCGGGCGCAGGAAGGGGCGGGTGGCAGCGGCGAGGCGGTGCAGGGAGAGAGGGAGGGGGTGAGGGGAGGCAGCCAACGCACAAGATGGCCGCTGCTGCAGCGGCGGCGGCGGAGGGGTGGCAGGCGACGGCGGTGGGGGAGCCCCGGGGCCTGCGGGTGCTGGAGGAGCAGGGCGCTGCGGCCGCCTCCGTGTGCCGCAGCTGAGGGGGCCGGTGGCCGCTGCGGGGAGCCCGGCCCGTGTGGTGAGTGCGCTGTCTCTTCTGCCCTCCGCTGCCGGGCTCGGCTGTGGGGAGCGGAGAGCCTGGGGTGCGGGGAACAATGGAGCTAGCCTCGGGGCCGCTGGCGGAAGGGCTCTGCTCCCCTTCCCGGGGAAGGGAGTTGGAGGGGCGGGCGCTGCGCTTTCCTGTGGGGCCTGTGCCGCTGTCTGCCTCGCTAGGCCTCAGGCTCCTGCCGGGCTCGATTTCCGAGCGCCCCGGGCAGGGAGGGAGGGAGAGAGCTGCGGAGGCCGCCGTCGCCGGTGCGGAGGAGGCGGAGGGGGGTGGGGAGGGCCCAGCGGTTGGGTCCGGCCTGGGGGGTGGCGAGAGGCGGCATCGCCTCAGGCTACGGCGGAGAAGGGACAGGCGGCTTTTGTGTGTGGCCTGCGCCTGCTGTTGTTTTTCCAGGGGCTCTGCGTGCCTGGAAAGACGAGAAAACTCATCCCCGTGTCGCACTCGGCACAGTTAAACGAACAACGGGGAGGGGGAAAGAAATAAGGCCAGAGCCCCCTTCTTCCCGCGTCGGTGGGGGGGGACGACCCCCCCCTCCCCCCGGTTGTCGCTCTTTTGTCTGTGGCGCCTGAGGGAAGAGCGAGGTGGCCCCGGCCTCCCTCTGCGGGGGGAGAAACCGTGATAAAACCAAACAAACTCCGCTTACTTTCACTAGTTTTTCACCCTGGCGTTGTTTTAGCTGTTGGATTAACAGGGCGAGGATGGGTAAGGTTTCCTGCCGGGAGTGCGGTGTTGGTCTAGCTGCATTTTAACGTGCTTTGGTGGTTGGGAATGACCTGGTGTCAGTTTTTGTCCTCAAAAGCCATTGTGAGGCCTATGCCGTTTTAAAACAGGGAACTGATGTATTTTTTTTTTCCTAGGAACTGGGAATGTTTAATTTTCTCTACGTACATGTATGCCTCTTTCCTCAGAGTAGCTCTCATTTTTTTTAATTTCAGTCAAGTATGAATGAAAAATCTTCTTTCCCTCCGGTGCTAGCTACCGTTTTCTGTGTGTTTTTACTGTATTGAAAATGGCCGAAGTGGGGGGAAAAAAAAAAAAATTGCAAAAATGATTAAAAGGTTCAAAGTAACCTGGACTGGTGCGGATCTGCTTTAGTCATTGTAACTGGTTTAGCAATGCTATCTTCTGATGACTCTGGAAGAGAAATGCAGTTGTTAAATTCAGTATTTATACTCTATTCGTGTCATGTAGCTGTAGAGTTGTTAGATAACATGGCAATACTATGAAGTAGAAATTAATGTGTTCCTAAACTTACCTTTTCTACCCCCTTCAGGCTTATAAGGATGTGGAGGGCGTTTAATTTTATCAACTATAAATGTCTGTATTTCTGTGCTTGTAGTCAATGAAGCTAATAAGAGACTTCATAGTTGTATAAATAACCCAGTGTTCCCAGGAGGAGTGTGTACCTTATTGACGGTTTCTAAGCTTCACCAGTAGCACCATGGCTTTCTTCAGTCCATTAATACACAATGTTGATATGAAATTATGGTTTCCACTAACATAAATAGAAGCAGACGTTATCAGTTAGGCACCTTTTATTTTCCCCGCAAGAGCTTATCGCTTTACCTTCCTGTTCTAGAAAAGGTTCTGTCAAAGCAGACAGCTTGACAGGCTGCTTTGAGGGAAATTTAGAAACGCAGGTACCATCAGTGCAGTCTGTTTTGACAACCAGAGACTTGAGTGGTGTGCTTGTCAATCACTTTTGAGCAGCAGTAACCTTAATGGAGATGAGTGGGAAGTTACTTGTATGTTTTCTGGTGTGGGTTTTTGTCAGCTTTGTATCCAAACTAGCTTAGTTTAAAGCAAAATATTTTAGAAATTTATGATGAGATTATTGTATGCTGATAATGACTTTAAAAACTAATGTTCCAATGAACAGATGAATGTATGAATCCAGAAATTGCATACAGTAGTATGTCAGGGTTTAATTTACGGGCATCTTAGGACATGTATATTATTGTATGAAAGTGGTCATGCTAAAGCAGATGAACAGAAATTAACAGGATTGCTTTTGGAAACTTCCGCCATGTTGCCGGTGATTCACCAGCAATGTGGGTGGAAACCATTATCAATCTTGTTGAATTAAGCATTGCAGAAGCTGAGATTCAGTGAGCGTGTATATTAAAATATTGACTTAATTTCTTTATATGTGGTTCGGAGGTCTTGGGTGATGCTGATGGTGGTAACCTTTGATAATGACAGCAAAGACTGACATCCCATTTTATTTAGGGTCTGTAGCTCATAACGAACCAGTGCTGTAAAAGGGTGTTTCATGATACTTAGTGAATTGACCTTTCCCATTCTGTAATATGTAATAATATGAAGGGTAATTACCTTTTTTTTTTTTTTTTTTTTTTTTTTTTTCCACCCAAGAAATCATATGGTTTACATGCTGGATACCTGGAAAAAAATGTTTCATCCATTTGAAAGAACTTGTGGAATTGTAGCTTTCAAACAGTATGAAGCGTAAAGCTGAACTAGAAGGAAAGAATTCACCTGCGTTTAGGCTCCCAAACATCCCGAGCATCTCAAAATACCTATGCAGCAGCCACTATAAGGTACCTTTTAAGCAGATGACTCTTTATAAAACTTTTTAATTTTTTGCAAAGCCTGCTCATTGTTTGAAATTCTTTTCCCCAGTGGATTCACTGAATCATTTACAGATGAAACTCTGTGTGGTTTTGTGGTTCTTCTTCCCGCACCCAGTAAATCAGGTGGTTATTTGCTGGACCATCCCAAGTAATATTGGCTGTTAGGCCAAAAAAAAAATCTGACTCAAAGTACATGAGAGATAAGCCACAAGGGAATTTGTAGTTTGAAGTTAATGCCTTGGACTGCACTTGGTAATGAATATGAAACCATTATCATACAGGAATAAAGATATAATATGCTTCTGTTGTGAAAGATCATTATATAAACATCCTGCACCAGCTGAAATTTCAGTGTGACCTTCAAGATTCTGTGTAGGCTATATTACAGTAATGCAGTCTGAAGTCTATGGACTCATGATAACTGAGAAAGCAAGCCGCAAATATTTACTTATGTTGTGTTACTTTCCTTTCTGTACAGAGATATTCCACAGTGCATGCTGAATTAGGTGCAGTTCCCATCACTTAGTTTGACCACTTGTTTTTCTCAAGAAGTGTGTCTCTTGATGGTTATCTTTTGCATCGGTTTCATTTTCTTGGTTACCAGTACAGTAAAAATTGAAATGATGTTAGATTTCAAAGGGCTAACTGATTTCTTAGGAGGTTTTTTTTTATTTGTGGAAATGCGTAATGGGCAAGAAGGTGCAAAAGTCCTATCAGCTTATTGTAAATAGATTCTTCTGGTATAAAAAGACTTTCTGGTTAGAGTGCTTGAGGAAATAGATTTCCTGTTACTGCATGGTAGCAACACATTGTGTGCTACCAGCTGGAGAAGGAAGGGACTTTTGTGATAGAAATGTCAAGATTTCTAAATCATTTGTTGCAAACTTATGTTGTCAGAAGCAGTACTGGTTGTGCAGTGCTCTATGTTGGCATTTGTAGAGGAGTGGGTTTCATGCAAGTGTAATGGGTGTCCCCCTGTCCCTGCTTTGAGATTTCTTTCTAATACAGTGAGAAGAAAGGCAGCTACGTGTGGTCTAGGGCAACTTTTGGCAGGTAGAGGTGGCTTATTATATACATCAGAAACATATTGCAGAAATCTTATGCAAGCAGACTTTCAATAGTTTGCAGTAAGACTGGCAGAATAACCGTGAGTAGGTATTGCTGTTACATTTCAGAAGGTAGCTCTTGGCTCTGGCTCAAGCTTGAACTTGGTGTGAGCAAGACACTGTTGCATTATGCAGATAAAAAATGTCATATCGTCTAATTAGCAGCATCTCCTGAGCACCAGCCATTGACATTTGGAAAATCTAAAGACTTTAACATTAATTCACATAGAAAAAGGACCTGGACATCCTTTGCAGACTTTTACATGAAAACTTCTGCTCAGCATGCAGGTTTGGTTTTTTGTTTTTTTTTGGTTGGGTTTTTTTGTTTGTTTTTTGTTTTTGTTTTTTCAAAAAAGAAAGGGGGGAAGGGGAAAAAAAAGAAAGGATCTCGGGAAGCATAAGGACCACATGTAGAATAATACAGAAAATCTCTCTTTATCACTTGATTGTGTGCCTTTACCTATTTTGTACAATGTTAGCTACACTGTTAAAAGAGGAATTATTAGGAACATGGACGAAAATCTTCATATGAGAGATGGTTGGGAGGAGGAGAGAGGAGGTAAGGGAAGAGGATTGTTTTGACAGACAAAAGAATTCAATTTTTCCTGTTTTGCAGCATAAGAAATGGAGGATATGCAGTTAAATTGAAAAGTAGTGCAAGTGTGGCTGAAGGAAGGAACAGATCTTTCATTTGCCTCACATAGATTGTGGCAGAGGTTGCCATGTAATTTGAGACAACACAGAAGAGAGTATTTGTGTCAGATGGATAGTACCATTGTAAGGTGAGTCTTGAGTTCAGCATTACAAAAGCTAGAGGGTTTATTGACAACTATTCATTCCAACCTTGAAGTCACTAAGATAGCCATAAGTGACATGTTCTTCTTGCTGTATAGATCCCTCTCACTACTGATTTCTTGCAAAAAGTCTTGCAAAACCGCTTTTTTCAATCCTTCCCATAAAGCATTATTTCTCGATTGCACAAATATTTGGAGTTTGGAGGATGCATTTTATGTTAATCTGAGACTTCTGTAGTAGGACTGTGCTTCAGCTACAAGACAACTGAAGAAACAAAGTGGGTAGAGTAGCTGAAGTAACTGAAATGTGCTAGTCTGGGAGAATCTAGATCTTGCAGGTGGTTCCTGATTTCTTTTGGTTTGTTTTTTGTTTTGACAAGGAAAGTCTGGTTTGTCTCATCCTTCTACTATGCCAGTTTAATAGGTGTTTTTAAAATGATCTAATTAACTACTGTTTAAAAGCAGGCTGTTAATCTTAACATAAAATCTGGGCATTCCAGATGTCATTATTTTTCAGGATGCTTCTGTGTTTACCAGACCCTGTCAGGATAAGCTTTGAAGGTTGAGGTATGGTTGTTTTTAAACCTGTTGTTCGTAATAAAATTCTGGTTGATCAGCTGATGGAGCAGTAGTGCTTGTAGCCTGGTTCTAAAGGTCTTCTCAGAACTTCCTCCTGAAATAATTTCTAGCAATTACTTCAGTTCAAATGGTGAGCAAGTTGGAAGGTTTTTCAATTATAACTTTTAACTTCCCTACTGTTTTGAAAGGAGACTGCTACTAGGGTAGCAGGAATCTTGTCTCTCTATTATTCATTGAAGGCCTTCAGGGACCTGCAAGCTAATTATTTTTGATAAATTGTGGCAGACAGTGTTGGTCTCCAACTCAAATTTAAGAGCTGTCTTTTGGGCAAAAGGAGTGAGGTTCAGTGAAGGTATTACAAAATGAATGAATTGAAATCCATGCTGAGGGGGGTGGTTTTAATTCCCTACTTATTAATAAACCAGCTTCTGTGGAACACTCCCAGTGTTCAGTAGCATTTAACTTTCTCTGTGCTTTGTTTTTAGAGTAAACATTATTCATACTGACTTAGCACTCTTCACTTTTTGTAGCAGTTGTACTTTAATGAGTAACTCTTCCATGTTTTACTACAGTGACTGTGTAATACAAATGCCCTTCAAAAGTGAGTGAAATAAAACTCTTACTGTTGACTTACTTTTCTTGTAAGTCACACTCTTCCAGTTTGTTCTCCCACCCACCTTCCTTTTGTTATCAGTTTAGAATGGAAATCCTTCAGGTACTATTTGATGTTAGGAACTGTACAAACAAATGAAAGTGTTAAGACTTCCTTATCCAGTGTTTGTATCTGATGAATCTGGTACTCACAGTACAGCAAGACGAAAGTGGTTTGTGCCTTTTCTGTGCCAAGATGCAAGAACCAAAGGAGAGACCTTGAAATTAATGGCCACTAAATTTGAAAGGAATAGTAGAAGGGGAGTTTGATTAGCTTACATGGCGTTCTGAAATTGTGGCATGCTGCATAAACATTATTTTATGACCGTTAATAATTCTGGCAGTTATGCGGGCCTAATGATAATTAAATCTCATATTTCTGAGTGTAACCTGTTCTCTGGGAGGCTCAGTAAAAAATTTTCCCCTGCCTTTACAAGTGAATGTTGTGCTAATGAGATCTTGAAAAATCTGCTCATGCTCATGAGTCCAGTGAAGCAGTCATCTCTGTTTGTGATGTTTCACAATTTAAAATTCCTATTTCAGTTAATTTTACAAAAATCAAGCCTGGGTTTTGTGCCCAAGTGAAGTGCTCTGAGTGGTTTGAGGAGATACAAAACAGCGAAGCGCTGTCCTGCTTCAGACAGGAGGTATGGAAGAAAGAGTAGGAGTGTATGCATACTGTGAAGCAAGTCTCAGCCTCCACCCTCTATAAATGAAAAATCTTCCCAGTAATGTACGACGTATTTTCTAGCTTTGTTAGATAGGTATTTCTTGAGCTCTTCTAGAGCAATTAAGTCGTCTTGTGTCGTTTTATGTGGCATTTGGGCAATTGTTTTTAGATATGTCTGAGGAGCTCAGGCGTTTACATGTAACGTACCAAACTGACAAAGAACCCTCTTGTAAACAACCAATTAATCAAATTCAAAAGATCTTGATGAATAGTTGTTTATTATAATACTGACATTGTCATTGGTCACCTGCATTGTTACTAATTATTGTGTGGGTAGACATCAAAATTCAAAAATTTTTGGAAGCTGCAAAATGACTAGCTCTTATTTAGCAGCTCCAGAAGGACAGTAATTCGTAGTCTTACTCGCTTTGTCAAGAGAATGTGGATTTTGTTTCAGAAATAGATCAGAACAGGGCAAAGTCTCACAAATTACTAAAGCAATTACAAAGAAAATACCACTCTCCCATGTATCTTTCCAGACTTGAAATGACTTTTCTGTAAGGAGTCTTTATTTCTTTGCTTGCTAAAATGCTCTGTTTTCTTGTAGGATGTTTGTTTGTTTTTTTCCTGGATCCATGGGTGTCTTCACCTCTCCTGTCCTCTTTAATGATCTTTCATTCTCTGGTATTAGCTACTTTCCTTCTAAGTGAAAAAAATTTTTTTTATTTAACTTTGTTCTGAGCCAGTGTTCAATTCAGCTAGCTAATGCAGGTAACAGAGATGGCATATTGCCTATTAATTTTGTTGCTTTGACAATTCAGACTTGCAGGATGGGCTGTTTGGATAATGGAGCAACTGTGGGACTCTTTGTTCTTGGACTTTACTGGGGACTATCAAAATGTCACTGCTTCCTCTGGAACTGGTGAGAAGTTAGGGAGCATTGTTCGTGACGCGCTCCCTCGTGACTACTTTGGCTGTTGCTGTAAATTTGAAAGAAGAAAGATAAAAATAAGTTAGGCTAAACTGGCTTGATGGAATGGACTGGGTAAGTTAAACCAGAGGCTACAACTCAGGCTGTCCTTCCTGTTTATGAGTCATTCTCCTGTTTAACTGCGTGAAGAGGCCTCCTGTAGAATTCATTAAAAGAGAGGTCTTAGTAGTGCTGCAAAAAATTTTAGTTAAAATGGTGAATTTTAATTTTAGTCTTCGTTGTTTAACCAGGCTTTTAAGGATGGAAGCCTGGACACTATAACTTCTTTGTAGGTGATTCATACAACAAGTGGAAAGAAAATGTTATTCAGGAAAGTGAGAACTAGTTAAACTTTGGTTGCTTGGAATAGTTCAGAYTATTTTAAATGTGACTGTTTTGTGGCTAGCTGTTGTTGGATTCTACAGAAAAGGTGTGAGCCAGCAGGGATGTCTTCTGGACTTGCTAATGCTTGTGCGCATTATTAGTCTCTTGTATTTGTGTCCTGTATTAAATCATGTTGTGACTGCTATCTGAAAACATGGCTTCTGTGATACTTTTTATGCCATTTATCTACTGTGTTGTACTTTATACAGAGCCTTTTCCTCACTTGAAGATGGCTTACTTCATGATTCCCTCTGTTTTTCCTCTTCTGAATCATCTACTGCGTTTGTCAAGTTTAAGGATGTATTTGTGTTAAGGATCTTCAGGGAGATGAATAATTTGTTTTGCATTGATAATTGTGATTTAGTGCACAGAAAAGGTGCTCAAAGTAAGGGCTGACGGTGTGTTTAGAAATCCTCTAAATCATCCATCTTTCTGCTTTTTCGTAGAAGTGAGAGGCTGCCTATCAATAACAGTAGACAACTGGAGGTATCGGGAATAACCTTGTTCTGACCTGGGTCAGAATGCATTGGGAAATGTAGCTTTTCAGTTTTCCTGTCAGTGATGCTGCTTAGCATTTTACTGGTGACTCGGCATGTAGAAATAAAAGGTCTGTCGGAGTGCAGGATACTTCTTATTTTTATTATTAAAATAATAAAGTGAAAGGCTGTGGACAAAGCTCTCCTAAACACTTTACCAGAAAGCAAAAAGGCACAGCCGTTAGTACTTTCCAGGCTAAGGACCTGTATTGTGATAAGTCACCTTTGATGGCCTGCTTGGATGTTGAGAGTAGCGTTTCTCTTTCAGCCTCCTGTTTTGAGGGCTGCTCGTAGAGGAGGGCAGACTTCTGGTTAGAGCAAGAGAGATCTGGTAGCGGAGACTTAACAGCTTTGTGGCTGCAAAGCAAAATAAATTCCATAGGTTATACTTGTACTAAATTTATCCCTTTTTCCTAATTATTATCAGAGTTAAGAAGACTTACTTCTCACTGAGCACTGTAATTTTTGCAGAATAAATTCCTGGGGGGGGGGGGAAATACTTGGCAAAAACTTTCATCTCTCCTTAATGTCTGATGTTCTGTCTCATTTCTGTAGTATTTGCGAAAAGGAAGGAATAAAAATAGGACTAATAAAATGACATAAAAACTGGCAAGTCACTTTCAGGCCTTTTTTTTTTCTTAGCATTTATTCCTGTACCAGGTGTATCAGAAATTAATCAGTTGGGTTATTCTACATTAAGTGTCAAAGTCTCTGCACTGTAGTTCACAGAAATGAAGTATTTCCCCCCTGGTTTTCTAAGTCTGAGGATTTACATGGCTTCAGCAAGCAGAGAGCGCTGTAGTTAGCTTTTCTGGTCACTCCTTTCTGAGTGGAACTTCTCAGTCAAATGTTTCTAACAAAATAGCACACAAGGACTGGGTGGGGATGTCTCTGGGTGTTTTTCTGAGGAGGAATTATATGATCGCAGCCATTTTTATGTGGGTTTTCAGCTTCACTAGACCAGTTTAGAATAGAACAACTTGAGCTCTGTCAAACTGAAGCTTGGGCATGATGTAGATGATTTCAGGACATACCAGGAAGAAAGACGTCCACAGAAATACTTGGTATCGGTAAGGTAAATGATACATCGGTATTTGAGGGTGTAATGGTGTGGCTATCGCATTAGGCACTGCATGATGAGAATGGGGTGTGGTATCAGTATTACTCACTAGGTATTAGAAGGATCACAGGCATATTTTCTTTTACATAAAATCTGAAGGGGAAAAAAAACATTCCACTGTGTCTTCCTGTGAGTAATACATGAATTCACCTGATAAATAAAAATGTTAGTTGTCCTTCCCCTCCACCCCTTTCCCCAGGACAGGGGAAAAAGAAAGCCTTAGACTGGTTCATTTGCCAGTTCATGGGACAGTAATTGGGAGCCTTCAGGAAGGGGAAGTGAGTGACAGAAATCCTTTCCTTCAAGCACATCTGATAAGTTCTGAAATTACATTAATGAATTAATGTAGCTTTTGAGAAGTGGGAATAGAATCAGTCATGTTGATGTGACAAGTTGGTATGTGAGCTGTCATTACAGAATGAAAATTGACAGACTGTGAAAATCCAGTGACTGCAGTGTGCTAATAAATACATTTAAATACTTTGTTCCTGTTAGGTTTTGTATATTGAAGAAAATAATTCCCAGTGCAATTATGAGGGCTTCAGTGGTGCTATTACAGGTGGCTTTGGCTTACAGATTTTGAGAATTTTCTTTTTTGAATTGTTTGTCATTCAGTTTTAGCTTACTGTCATTGCTTTTATTCCAAAAACAGTGAGTGGCTAAATACAGGAATGTGTGAAGGAATGTTGACTGCATGGGTGGTAAGATGGTTTCAGTGCCTAGTTTTCCTTTCCTATGCCTTATCATATATTTAGATACCTGCCGTTTAATCAGGGGCATACACAATACAAGACAGAGGGAATTTAAATGATGAAGTCATACAAATATTGCCTATACAAGGCTTACTTGTCACTTACCCTGGCTTGGTCTGCAGCAATAGAGGTGTGATTGGCAGCTAAGTGCATCCGTTCTATTTTAAGACTCTAAAAGAAGGAAATTTAAAAAGTAGAGCAGAAGTAGCTTTCTGTGTAGTCCATGTGTGCGGTAACTGTACAACATTTATCAGATTTACTCTCAAGGTACTGGAATAGGTAATATTGCAGTCAGGGCGTGTGAAGGCTCAAACACTTGTAGTCTCGTAGCAGCCTGTGATGGTGTGCCTATTAAAAGCTCTTGGTGGACTGTGACCACTTCACGAAGGAGATTGTTAATGGAAGTTAAAACACCCAACTGGCATACAAAGATGATTGACTGCACAGCTACTGTTGTTTTCTTTCTGAGTATCTTCCAGTCCTTAGTTTTCCATGAGTGAGGTCTAATCTTCTGTGAATAAGGTTCATTAACAGAAGTTTACTCTTTGCTCTTAAAATGGTAGACTAATGCAACATGCTATGGAGAACTATATACTTCTTACTAATAGAACTCTGGCGTTAGAGTCTGTGAGATGGTGTCCTATGTATTTTTTATTTTACATCATTCCAGTTGCTGATGCTGCTATAATATAGTTGTAATGTGTTTTCAGAGATGAATACACATCTTTGAAGACTTAGCATTATAAACTGAGAATGAGAAAATTGTTCTTCGTGGACTGCTCCACTTAGAATCTAAGTTTCGTGCAAAGTAAGCAGTAAATAAGAGAACTTGCTTCGAAAAAGACAAAATTACAGGTCTGGAGTAGAGTTGTTTTTACAAAGCCGGAGCAGCAAAATTCATCAAGTTGGCAGTGGATTTTTAACAGGTAACTTCCCGGGATTATTATATTTTGCCCTCTTGCTTGGATGATTTTCAAGTTTTGTAACTTTAAACTTTTATAACTAGGGGTATAATTCAAAACATCTTAAGAGGAAGTAAGATACTCTTTTTTCCCATTTGAATTCAAGCTCCTGCCAAAAATAAATATAACTTTTATCTGTTACTGATCGGAGGATAAATGGGATGTTAGAGGTTTAGATTTTTTCTCTTATACACGACTGTCTTGCATTGTTTGCTATAATAAAAAAAAAATTAAAAAAGCAAAAAAAAAAAAAAGAAAAAAGCAGCTTTCATTTTTGTGGTTAAGCTCTGAGATGTTTGTTATTGGTTAAGAGTAGGTGTTTAATGGAAACCCTGAGACTTGAGCCTTTTGTTTCCACTCACTAAAACCACGAGTACTGTTTTTAATGATCTTTTAAAGCTGTAAAGAAAAGATGCTATTTTTATAAATCTGGAAGGTAAGTGAGACTAACACCAAAGCGGCAAAATATTTAAGGTGGTGGTTTTTTGGTTGTTTTTTTTTTTTTTTTTTTTTTTTTCTTCTTCTTCTTATAATTGAAGGTTACATGAAAAGTCTCATTCAAAAGGAGTACCTTGCCCCAGGCTATTTCAGGCCCCTGGAACTGCTCTTTTTAGCAGTGCTACAAATTGAATCACCGAGTGCCAGTAGCATTTAAAGCAAATGAGGCTCAATTACATTCTGAGTCAGAAGTACCTGAATTAACCTGCTTTTCAGCAACAGTTGTGTGACCTCTCCTACTGATATTTAAAGACTTTAAGCACTGTGTGAATGGTAATTTAACACTACTTAAAAGTGATGAGCAGGTTTGTCCCGTACTGAATAGTGTTTGGATTTTTAAAACAAAACTGTGCTTAGAGGTGTGGAGAAAATCTTGAATAGTATGTTGGCTAGCTAATTATTTCTTTTTGTTTGTGCAACTGTTACAACAGAGCTGAAACTCTCCAGGCTCGGTGCCATTTCTGCAACAAGCTGCCTCTTAACCTTGGATGACTCCAGAGCTTTAGTGTAGACCAGGTTATGTTATTAAAACACAATTGCAGCCTGTGTMATGGAAACAAGCAGAATAGTCATCTGTGAAACTTATGTTCTTTATCTTAATAGTCCTGCTATTATTACCAGTGAAGCTACTACAGGGCTAGCCAAAGGAGGATATCTGGCTTAGTTTGGTCCCTGTAAGCTATTTTTGTATCAGCTATTGTAGCATTTACATGATTGCTTCTTTGTTTGCAACTCTGGTTCTAGGAGCAGTAAGAAAACTTGGAGTTATGGACTGCTACAGCTTTCTTTCATCTTTAGGTAGCACTTTGCTCAGTGCTATAACCATGATGAGCTGAAAGGATGGTTTTGACTGTATTTGCATGACTTGCGCTGTAAGGAGACATTGGTTAAATCTAGCTGTGAAGCATTATTTTTGAAACATAGAAAATTGTTAGGTGGATTTAGTATAAAGGAACAATTCCACGGGTTGTTATTGCTAGAGTTCCTTATTCCATTTCACCTACTCTCATCATGCCAAACTGTTAGTCTAGTCATCCTCATTGTTAGGATTGCTTAATAGCAATTAAATGTGTAGTTAAAATTTAGCCAATACTTCAGAGATGGCTTCCATTAATGAAGACATACTTAAAAATCTGTGTTGCCCTGGTTGTGCCAAAACAAGCTGCTCATGAAACAGCACCTAAAAACTTGACGAATCCATGTTGATGAGAAAAGAGACTGTCTGGATGTTTCCTCTTCTGTGCTTCCCCCGCTCTTTCCCTTATGTTTTCAGGACTGCTTGACCATTCAACAGATCTAGAACAGCTTTTGGAGCCTGCTAGAAGGTAACGTGGGAAGGAAAGGGATTTGTTTTTGACAGGCTTAGGTCCCTGGTATAGATGACACATGTCAGATCTAGAGCTGGCACGGGAGTACTTTCTGAGAAGCAGTTCTGACTTGTCCCACTGTAAGCCATGCATGAAACTGCACTGAAAATGCTAGTTAGGTAAGGTTTCATTATCTGTCTTCATTGGTGGTAGAATGAAAATGTAAGTCTGGATGTTCCAGTCCTCACAAGGATAAGATGGTTAACCCATGTTAGGTTGTGGTAAGCAGTGCGGGTTATTATCTGCTGTCTTAGTAGAGATGAGATTCTGTTGCTGCGGTGTTAAATCTCATCTGGAGTATCACGATTGTAGGTAGTGGATATGATTTGGTCTTTGTTTACAGCTTGGGTGTTTTCACTAATCTTAACAACTCTCTTTTTAGTTCTAGACAGGATGAGTGCAGCTAGACTTAAGCTGTGATCTGGGAGAGAAATGGGGAAAACCTAGATTATCTTCTATTAGCAGACTGAGTTTCTCAGTCTGCCTACCTCCACTTTTTGGAAGTGGTTGTTACGACTGCAGTGTTGTGGTAAGCAGAACAGTGTTTTGACAACTGTTTTCAAATCTGCATCTTTTCTCTGAAGTTGATGGTGCCATACAGTTTCTTACTGATGTAGAAATGATACCACGTGGTTGACTGAACAGGTGCCTGAAGTAGAGGAGCTGAATTCTTGAAGCTGATATAGTTTAGTAATTCTGTCACAAAATCTTTGAGAGAGAAGGGTGTAACCAGGGTATAGAATTATGATAAGGCTCAGGGRGTGAAAAAATTTCTTTGTCATTATGAACTCCTGCTATGAAGAAATGTATGTGCCAGCAAACTAGGTGCTCCACTGCCTTTTGAGACAACATCACAGTGGTCTAGAGATTGTTTTGTATGCAACATATAAGAGATCCCTTCTTGTGATTATAATATGTTTCAAATGAACTCATGAATTAAAAAATAAGCAGATGAGCAACTACATCAGTAGTTTTGTTTAAAAATTCATTAGTTGTTTTCACTGCTCTTGAATGACTTTGTGCTTTTATTAAAAGATCTTTTGATGTTTAAGTGCAGTCTTCCAAAATAAAATTGCTTTGAAGGTAAATAGAATAACTGAAGCTTCATTAGAGACTACTGTTATGTAAACAGTTATTAACATGGAGCTGTTTGACATCTATTTTTAAAATGGGGGCAGCATCTACTAAGTGACAAGAAAAAGCACCTCCAGATCAAAGACATTAAAAGTCAGGGGGACACACACACACACTAAAGAGGAAGTTCTGAGACAGAGTTTTCAAATGGACACTTAAAATATTTGTTTTCTGAATACCTGTGAAGTTCTACGTGAAATGGGGTTTTACATTTACATTTTAATTTAAATGACTTATTGAAATAGAAGCCGCCTCTTTCCTATACTTGGCAGTAGCAGCTGTATTCACTTAATACTGCTCTTGCAGTATATTTCAGCATTTCCTTACTATTGCACCTGGAATTTTGGACATATGGGGTTGGGGGTGGGGTGGGGGGGGTGTTAAGTCTACTAGGTAGTTTGAAAACAAATAAAAACATTTTTGGGAGAGTGAATAGTGTAACGCTAACTCTTGAACATAAGGGGAAGGAGGTGGGGAGGAACTTCAGACTATTACTTGATTCTAGCCTTGTAAGTCTATCAAAGAAATGTTTTCAGTGGTATTTTCACGGTACACTACAAAAAAGCATGTGTGTGCACACACAAAGCGCCCCAAAAGATCCAGCTTTGGCAATTTCTGGATATTTTTTTTTTCTTTTCAGAGAGAGTGTTTCTTTTACAAAAGTTTGCTGGGGGGGGGGGGGCAGAATTATTAAAGGTTGTATTGTAGGTTGGAGGCTGGGGAGCTTTTTTGGACAGTTTTTGAGCAGTGTCTCCAGCCAGACTTTAATTCTCCCCATCTTTGTCTCATTGTTTCACATTGCAATGATAGCCTTATTGTAGCTGTAGTGTCACTGACATCAAAGCAGAATTATAGCTGCTGAATCAAGCTGGGAGAGAAGCTCTGATTGGAGAGTGGGTGGCAAGCAACACTTTCTAATTTTTTTGTAGGTTGCATGTTTTATGCTTTCTCTTTCATTGAATRGTGCTGGGTCTTAACTAAATGATTCATGTCTACTTATCTCAGTATAAGAAATGATAAAGGCATTGCAGCGGCAACAAGATCTTCCCCCCTCCTTTCCTAAATTTACTTTTCATCTACCGAATGCCTATAGTAGTAGTCGGGTAACTGTAGATTGTTCCTGCATGAAAAAGAATGCTACTGGCCTTAGTGATTTTGATCTTTAATATGGTTTCTCATTAGCAGATGCCAATCTTATTACTGCTGTGATACTTTTGATACTTCAGATCACTAAAAGGTGTATAGAAAAAAAAGTTTTGCTTCGGCAGGTTAGAACTCAAAGATGCCCATTCTTTCACCTGTGCTGAAGTGTTTGCAGTCTCCAGAATGCTACCCACTTCCCATTGCTTTCTTGTCTTGAAGATTACTACTTAGATTTTTATTTTAGATGAGCTGTTTATGTGGCTGATTTGTTGCCCTGTTTCAGTTAAAATGAGGTATTGGTTGTGTAATTGCTGTCCACCCACATTTCTGCCTACCTATGTTTATTAATAAAGATCTAAGTTTAAAACTGCTAGCTTCAACCGGGAAACARCTATGCAAACAGTTCAGCTGGAATATCTTAGAAAGGAATGAGTAAGGAAGAGTAGTGACTTCTCTAGCTGACACCAAGAGGTAATGTGTGTCTGTACCCTTAAACTGAAGACTTTTACAGGCTTGTCTTGTTTATCTTTATTATGGCTTCTTTCATGGGTGATCTGATGGCAAGCACTAGCAAATCTGGAAGTTGTGGGGTTGGTTTGTTTTTTAAACCAACCAAACAAAACTTTTTTGCAATATAGACTTATGTATAAACTCTGAAAAATTGTCATAGGAGAGATTAGTCTTCCTGGACACACAAACTTTAACCTGTTTTTTCTGGTCTTCTGGTATGGATAAGGAATTGTCCTCTCTAATTTCCCCAATTACTTGGAAAAGGTCTCAGACTCAGTAATGTAAGAATATAATTCTTCAGGGGCACTTTAATTGCTTGATCATTGGTTCTAGTTTTCTTCAGGGGCACTTTAATTGCTTGATCATTGGTTCTAGTTTTCAAATTTGTAGTTGCTGCAATTCTTTTGGTTATTTGGGTGTTCAGAAGGCAACTGTTCAAATATGTGTCTGCTTCTGGGAAAACCAAATGATTTGCTTGTCTCCTCGAGAGCAGGATTGATAGCTCTTGAGTATTTGACCAGTTGAACCAAAGTCTCTCTTCTGAAAACTATTTGAAGTGCTTTCTGCCTTTCTTCTGTTAAGCTATTTGGTTCTTGATTTTTTTAATCCTGGTTTAATCATTGTGTTACTGTTATAGTAATTTGTATTGACAAATGCAAGAACTCTTAATTTGAAATGGAAGGAATGTGTTCTAGACATGCTTGTCTGCTATTAACTCTCTAGACTTAATCATTTGTGGGCTTGGGAATCCCTATGATAGGTAGAAAAATTTYCCTAGCTAATAGATCATGGAATCATTTACTATTAAGAGTTGGTCACTTCCCCTTTCTTTTAAATGAGCTGTAAGGGGTGTATAATATCAACCAGAAATTATGAAGTTAGTCATGTATATCTTCCCTGAAAATTTACTATTTGAGCCATATGCAGTATGTTTTGAGGGGTATGAGCAGGGAGGTTTAAGCTTCCTGTACACACATGTTGTCTTTTAATGTTCATGACCCTAATAGTGCAAGACATGATTAAATGTTGAGTGAGAATAAGAGGTCAAGAAAATGATGTATTAGGTTTCATTCCATTTTTTTTCCTGTGAAACACTGGGTAAATAACTTTATTCAACAGTTTTCCATTCTGTAGTAAGACATTAGCTCTTCCCTCACAGGATATTGTGAGGCTTAAATCATGGTAAATTGCTTTTAGATCCTCTGTTGGGGAGGTGCTGTGGTAGAGTTGTGATGTTGTTTGGTTTTTTTTTTGTTTGTTTCCCTTGTGTTGTTACAAGCCAGGAAGTTTCAAATGAGGGATAACATCTTGTCCTTAAGTGGCCGCATTTTCCTAAGGTACTTTACAGACTACCAAATAAGAGACTTTTGCATGAAAGTAGATAAACTTCTTCCTTTGTTTTCACAGTCGAAATACAAATTACCGATGATAAGAGAAAGCAAATCTTGAATCTGGTTTTACTGAGCTTCAGTGAGTTTGGGACAGAATTTTGATGGTGTTCATGATTTTCTCTTTTTTTTTTTTTTTTTTCTTTCTTTTTTTTTTTTTTTCTCTTTTCTTTTCTCCTTTTTCTTTTTAAAGAGACTTACTATATGGCCACTGAAGCCCATTGGTGTTTATGTAGCTTTGAAAGAAGGGTGGGAACATGTTGCACACAAACTTCCAGGATTTGCTGTTGGGTGGGAATTTCTTTTGTTACAGAGCTCTCTCTTCTGGGCAAGTGTTCAGTGGTGTTGGGGAGTGTGCATGCGAGCAGGCATGCGTGCAGTGCAGAGGAGGAATGAGGAACTGAAGCGCTTGCCGTCAGTTGACGGTGTACAGCGAAGTTTCAGAAAGCAAAGAGGAGGGGAAAAAAAATTAAATCTATCGGAAATACTATTCTGGGCTTATTGTGTTGGTGTTCATGGAGCTCCCTGGGTGGAGGTAAGAAGCTTTTTCTTCTACCTACTCTTCTCTGATCAGGCATGGGCTTTCTCTCTCTTTTTAATTTTTTAAGAGGTTTTTCTGTGGAACTAGTTATGGAAAACACAGCTAGCATGATTTATCCTTTTCTGTGAACAGTGAAGTTGGCAGTATGGGGTGTTTGTGTGTGTGGCTTCAGCGTGCCTTTTGAGAACAAAGTGTTGAGTCTCTAAACAGCTCATTACTTCTGGCTGGTCAGGGTTTCCCATGGGTTGTCAGGTCAGTTTTTCCCTAAAATGAAATTCAAGACTTTTTAAAGTATTAGGTCCTGCACTTCTCCTCAGGAAAGAGTGGAAGGATACTTCAGTGTTCACAGAAATGCTGTTTATTACATAGAGCACACTGGAATGGAAAACTTATTTACTTAAATAGGTCCTGTGAAGCACTGGTCATAATTCGTGGTGTCTGTCTGGCACTAGGCAAGTATGGAGAGGTCCAGTTGTTGGGTAGGATTGCACTGTGGGTATCTGGTAACCCCGAGTAGTTAGGAATTGTTCTACTATTATCTGTTCATTTCATTTAGGCTGTTGGTTTATTTTTAATCTCATGTGTCAGAAAGGTTTTGAAGTAGTTAATGTATCACAGAACCAGTCCCACAGGAGAGAGAATTACATCTTTGGCTAGGTTACTTTTTCTCAGTAATTTTTATGTTACTACCAAGGAGTAAGAGTCTCTAAAAGAATTAATAAAATGGTATTTTCTTTATTAGATTAAATTATAGATTAGCCAAGAGCTGTATTTGCATGAGCAGATTGGTTGGCAAGCCTGAATTTGTTTTGGCAGCGAGGAGCTGCTTTAGTGTTACGTCTTGCACTAAATAGGCTTACTTACATGTTCACTGTTAACTGTCACAGGAAGTTCTGGTTGTTTTATTTCTGAGTAAGACTCAGCAAAAATGAAACAGCTTCAGAACTAAAATAAAAGCAGACAATAAAAATTACTATTATTCAGAATTTTGATCTTCAAATATCAAAAAGATGATCATATTGCTTAGGTAAGGAAAGCTTAGTGAAATGCCATAGAAAGATATGTAAAAACACGGGAGCAGGTAGTGCTCTTAAGAGCTGTATATACTGAAACAGCAGAAACTGAGCAGAGGGTGCCTGGTAGGTGTGCTGAGTCATCTGCCTTAAACTGTAACATGACTTACTGTGGACTGCTGCTGGGAAAGATCAGTGCTAACTTGCGCATGACGAAGTGGCACATGATACGTCCGTGCTAGTACAAGTTAGGTCCAAAATAACATGTTTGTGAGGGAAGCCAGTATATACTTGGTACCTGTACCCAAGGACTCGGGAGAGTGYGATCAATTTAAAGGGAGTTGAATTTTAACTGAAAGCAGAGGAGTTTTCCTGTATGTCTTCATGTGTGAAACTTGATGCCAGTGGATGTTGGTACAAAGTGTTCTGCGTTTTGAAAACATCTTATTCTCGGGGGTTGAATCTGCAAAGCTTTCTGGCTATGTGTGGAAGGCTCTGGCCATCACGGATATAACACAGCTCGGACAGGAGACCACGTTACCCCTCTGCGTTGTGGTCCGGCGAGTAAGGAATGTATTAAAGCGTTGAGCAGTTGTCCCGGTGGTTTACAGAATGATCCTGTCTTTCTCTGAAGCATTGGCAGGGTCCCAGAGCAGGCAGGTCACTGATCTGATTACATTTCCAGTCTGGGTTGAAGGATGGAATTTCAAGGATTTCTTGGGAAGTGGCGGAGGGCCCAGAAGAGAGGAGGAATTTTTTCAGGTGGTTCTAGCTGTGGATAAAAGCAGCTTATGCAGGGCTAAGCAGGAGGATGAGACTTGCATAAGGGTATTTTATATGTTCAGAGTCAGAAATAAGGAAATAAAACTGTCTCTGGTCCCAATTTACTATCCAAGGTATATGTCTTGGCGTTATCTTCATTCTTAATTACAGCTTCTTGTCTTCCAATTTATGTACTGTGGATGTGTCTTTTTTAGTTTTTTGTTTTCTTGGTTTTTGGCATATCTTTATTTTCCTCAGTCATGCACAAGTTGTGTGTGTATATATAGTTAAAGTGTTGGAAGCTAACAGGTGTGAAATACTTAGCAAATTGAGAGGGTGGGTTAAAAATGTCATGATATTGTGGGAAGGGAGATTTTATTTAAATGGGTATTCTTTTATAAATGTTTGCATTCTTTGCATTTTGCTCATCTCTAGCATAACGCTGGAGAGACACCTTTAAAAAAAAAAAAAAAAAAAAAAAAGTGTTGTACCATGAAAGTGTGAATATGCTTTTTCTACCTTACCTGTACAAGGAATTGTTCTCTCTAGTGATGATGGTTAGCTGTCTGTAATAATGAAACTGTCTTGTTTCCATCATTTTATTGCCACTTGTAATCTCTCCTGTTTAAAGTAGCTCTTTGAAGTTAGAGAATATTTTGTTTCCAGTTATTTCCAAGGTCATAGCAGGTCGCAAACCTTGTGAAAAGGTGCACATCTTTCCCAGCTTCACTTCTTATGGGTATACCCCATCCGTCTGCTTTGTGCCTGGGAGACATTTATGTTGTATCTCAGCACTTGACTCTGCTTCCTTGTCTGAAGACTGAAGATCCAGCAGGAAAACTGGACCATATATGTGGAAAGCTGTGGCAGCAGCAGCAGTACTTGGTTTGGTGCCAGCCTGTGTGTACGCAGCTCGTGAACCATCAGTCCCTGTGATGCCGTTCCCATGTTATGCGGGACCGGAGGAATTCCACAGTTCTGTGCTGATCTGCTTGGGAGATTTATTAGCAGAGCAGGGTTTGTTGCTCAAACAGCTATTCTTTTCTCCTGTTGGGAAAAGGTTGGCTGGATCAAGCCAGTTAGCCATCTGTTCTAGCAGTTAGACTGTGCTGAAATAGATGATTTCCTGAGGTTTCTCCCAGCCGTATTTTCTATTGTCAGTGCTATCTGTGGCCTTCCTCTGGCATTTAGGCTCTGGTACGTGTCCATAGGTGCTGCGGAGTTTGGTGAAATGAGGGGTAGGAAGAAGTCCATCACGGGTAAGGGGGAACTGTCACCCACTGGTGAAACGTGCCTCTCTAGTGATTGCATATCCACAGTCAGGGCTGTGGGTTTTCCATTCACCTGTGATGTGCCCTTCTATTCTGGCAATTCAGTGCCAGGCTTGGGCTCATTAGGACCCTTCTGAGAGTTGTGCTTGTGTGTAAGCTTTGCTGCCGTTGTTCTCCAGCCTTTGGAGACCTGCCTTGATAAGGGACCAGGGATGCCACTAATTACTCCCTTCCTCCCCAGACTCCCCAAACTTCTCTTTCAACTAAATATGACCTATTTCATTATGCCAGTTGTCTGGAGTGGCCAGAGGTACAGGTAGGAACAACATGTCTCTGTTTGTGGTTTGTGTTTTGTGGTTTTGTTGTTGTTGTTTATGGTTTTGTTGTTCGGGTTTTGTTTTTTTTTTTTTTGGGGGGTGGGGGTGGGGGTGGGTTGGGTGTGTTGTTTTGTTTTTGTTTTTGTTTTTTTTTTAATTTTAATTAGTTAACTCATGTTAAGGTTGTGTTCAATTCCTTTTCTTCCAGTTCAGAGCCTGAGATGGTGGAGTCTCCATGTCCACATCTACTTTCTAGTGTTGATGGTATAGCTTCATGTTAGCTTCTGGTTTTAGATTTCCCCAGTTAGTAAGAAACTGCTCTTTTCCTTAACACTTGGTTAATAATCAATGTTTCAGATAGACTTTCAAATTGTTTCTGAATTGCAGATGAGTCTGGGAAATTGTTGGTAAATATTTTAATACCAGTGGTAGAAAGGAAGCAATATGATTCAGCTCTTAAATTTTGAACCTCAAATGGTATTTCATAGCACAGCAATACATACACTAGACTTATCAAGCTGTGTACTGCTCATTGCAGAAGGATTTTTGTGGAGTTTCAAGGTAATTTCTATTACAGATTTGGTTTACAAAGAATGATTCTAGCTGGAATACTTGATACCAAGGTTTACTTAAAAATATGTAAAGGGGGCAGGGAGGCGGGGGAGGCTTGGAAAGAAATTTCCTGGATGTTTTAGGCAGTTAGCTTAGTCAAGTAACTTACAAGTATAAATGTTTTCATTTGGGTTATGATGATACAGTAGTAATGGGAATGATTTGGCTGTCTGCTGACAAGATGAAAAAAATTACTGATTTGCTATTGAAGAGGTAATTTGGGGGGGGAACCCTGAACAACCTTGGCAGTTGTGCAATGGTGGAGTTAGGGTTAACCACATGCAGTGCCTCTTCCTCAGTACCACCCTGTCTGGGTAGTATTGATTTCTTATTGATTCCTTGTTGGCTGGTAAACAGTGGCTGTGTGGCATTGTACGTTGTCTTTTGGAGATAGAAGTGAATTTTTTTATTAGCTTTAGAACTAAGCTTTAATGTTTTGTTGATGAAACATGGCTAAAAGCTTAACTAGTAACTCTTCATTGTTTGCCTTGGCAAAATGATGTTAACTGTGAAAAACATTGCACTAAATTCTGGAACAAAAGCCTGGGGCTTTTCAGAGTTTCTGTTTTAGCATTAGATTTTTGTTGCTGTTTTAAAATGCTTTGATTCTGAATTGCACAAGTCCTAACTTGAAGTTTCTCTCTTTGCCTTTACTTAGAATTGAGATTTTAATTTTAATTTTGAGGTTGTTTTTTAAGCTAAGATTTGATAAAAGGTTGCTGTTTTGCTTATATAAGAACTTTCTACCTGAACAGATACTAGCAAGCAAGCGGACTCTCCTTGGTATGAAACCTAAGCCAATGGTGTGTGGGAAAGTGAAACTAACACATTTGGGTGGTTGGGGTGGGGTTTTTTTTTCGCTACTTGATTTAGGAAAATCTGTTTGGTAGTAAATCTGTGTGACCTGCACTGTTTTTTGCTGACTGCACTGGCGATAGGAAGCAAGCCAGAGATCAGAAATTTTTTTATTACCGGTTTTCCTTTTGATAACGAATTCTTTTCATATCACTTCCTCTGTCTACTCTTAATTTCTCCTCACATGCAGAGTTCTGCTTTTATTTATTTATTTTTTTTGTCTCAGAGAGACATCTTATCTTCCATTCCCTTATAATCRGTAACATTTGATCCTGTTAGCATTTTGATTCAAAAGTGCCAAGTAATAAAGACCTCCCAGGTTCTCCTCTATTGTAGTGTTTCAGTGTAATCTCTCAGTGTGTTAAAAATTTTACTTTCTCTGTCAGTATATCTCTAGGTAGGCAACTAATGATATAAATCAGGGTTAGAAAAAGGTGCTTGAGAAACAGTTGTCACTCTTACAGTCCAAAGTGACTTCTAGAAAACTTCTTCCTGCTTTTGAGGGATGGAGCTGCTTGGTGGGCAGACTGAGGGCAAGTTATCAATGCTGAATTATACCCAGTAGCGCATGGAGATTCCCAGGTAACTGAGATGTGACCAGATAAGTCCGTGTGGTACCATGCAGCTCAGTACAGATCAGCTTGTGTGAAGGTGCTGTAGTAGCAGTACGTAGTATTACCTAGCGCTGTGCGTGAGCTGTATTGCATGCAGATGGTGTCTGACTGTATCCTGAGCCATTCATCCATTTCTTCTTGAGGCTATGGCAGCTCAGATATTTCCGTGGAGTCATTGTGTGCCAATCCAGAGACCACTGAACTCGGAAGAAAGGTTGCTAGTGATAGATGTTTTGGATGAAGTCTTGTCAAAGCAAAATTATTTAAAGCTCACAATGAATACCGTAAAAAATTGTTTTAGTGGAATAAGCACAACAGCCCTTCAAAAATTGTCTTTTTTATTCAAATCTAGTTGATGTTAATTGGCTCATTTGTAAAGAAAAAAAGAACATAAAAACTAAAATCTAATTAGTCTTATAACTTCAATGAGATAGTTATCTATCTTGATTACTTTTTTTTAAGCTGCATAACAGCAGAAACAGTTTTAAGTGGCTATTCCAGTGCCAGAGTCTAGCTGGAATTAAAGCAAGTCATGACTCAGTCCTCTATTTAATGTCAGAACTGCACTCCTAGTTCAGCTATACAAGTGGTATTTACCTAGCACAAAGGATTTCACGTGCCTGTTCCAGTAGAGAATGCTAACTTTCTGTTTCTGTTTTCTTTTAGGTTATGTTTCACACTATGTGCTGACTGTCTGTACTTACAGAAGATATTTAAAAACAAACAGACTTTTTTTTCAAAGATTTTGATTCCAGTGGAATCTGTGCTTTAGATTTTTTGTCTTGTCAATTAACTCCTGAAGCAATGCCTGTACAAGCTCCACAATGGACGGATTTTCTCTCCTGCCCGATTTGCACACAGACTTTCGACGAAACAATCCGGAAGCCCATCAGCTTGGGTTGCGGCCACACTGTCTGCAAGATGTGCCTCAACAAGCTCCACCGTAAGGCATGCCCTTTTGACCAGACCACTATCAATACAGACATTGAACTTCTTCCTGTGAACTCAGCCTTGCTGCAACTAGTGGGTGCTCAGGTATCAGTGCGCTTTTTTTTTTTTTTTTTTTTTT
>JAYKAV010000034.1:975808-1033607 GCA_035582835.1 Phoebastria nigripes
TTTTTTTTTTTTTTTTTTTTTGGAGGACAAGTCATGAATAAAGAATATGACTCTCTTAATGGTGTGTAGAGTAGACATCTACCTTTTTGTAGACTGACTTTGACGAATACAGGTTTTAGACCTTTGACATGCTGTACTAGAGATGCCTGGAACAACAGTTCAAATCTTGATTCTACCAGTCGCTGACTGTGATTTTGTGTTACCTCTAATTTAGTGTAACTGTGGGCTGTCACCAGAACGAGTTGATTCTGTTCCCTAACTTGTTATCTAGCCATGCTCTGCCAAAAGGATGAACTGGATCAGTGAGCTTATCTGGTGGCAAGCCATTCTTCTGTGATAGGTTACTTGCTTTACCATATTCACCCTATGGACTTGTGATCAGTTGTCCGAAAGCAGGAGGGGAGAGTAAGAGAAGTGGGACAGACTCCTCTGGTAGCAGCCTTTATACTGCCTTATGTTTAATTTGAAACTGTGCTCCAGAAGTGTAACTTCCTGAGCTGACATGTTAATCTAAATCCATATAGGTGAATGCGGGGAGCCTGCCCGAGACTCCTCTTTTTGCTGGAATGGTACTCATGAGGTCAGCTGTACCGGTGATCTGATGGAGAGGAGTACTCCAGCTGTACTGGTACTGATGGCAGCCTGAGGAAGTGGGCAGGGATGTGTGGAAAGCAGGATCAGGATCGGCCTGTTCAGTTGTAGCACAGACTTAAATTGGCATAAGGTTATCATTATTAGATCACCGGTAGTTTCCTGTGACCCATACCTCCCAAGTCTGGACAGGATTGTGGACTTGGGGAGAGGAGGGACAATCATGTCTAACTTATGGGTGAGGAACAAAAATGTAGATGGGATGCAGTTATCATAGAGGGGTTATTATTTTCCTTTGTTCTGCTTCTGTGTCTGGACTCAGCAGAGTTGGAGGCAGCAGAAAATTCAATGAGGTCTATAGTTCAAGGAAAAGGGAAGAGCTATGTTTTGGAGGAATTTTAAAATATGTGGAAGAAAGAAAGATGCTCTTACAATGCTTTTTGTTAGATACTGGGACCTAGAGATCCAGACATGCTTTTGCCACTTCTTTTTTCATTTTGGTTTATCAAGTAATACAGCTAATTTGTTGTTGTTCTTTTGCGGGGTATGGCATAGAAGTTATATCAGAAGTTTTAAAATTGAGTTGTGTTTCTGGCTGCGCTAAGTGACTCATCCTGCTCTGCAGGAGAGGGCGATGAGACTGTGTGCTTCCATTTCTGTGATATGTGTATCCCGCCATCTTTGAAGAGCTTCCAAGCAGTGTGAAATCTGTGGGTGATGCCATAAATAAATATTGTAATTCTCTTTCTCCCTTATATCTTCTTCCTTCCTCTCTGAAGTTTCTAGAATAGTTCCAGCTGTATCCAAATGTCCACATTTATGATAAATGTCTCTTTCCTCCTGCATTTTTTTTGTTGGTTTGTGTGCATTTGTTAAGCTTTGTGAGAAGCTATGTGATAGCTTTAACTTGATCTTTGCCTGAAGTAAAATTTCCATAAAAACAAGATCCTCTGGAATGAGATGGAAAATAACCCTGCCTCTGTTACAGGTAATTGAGAATTTTATTCTGGTTTTGCTAGTTAGCCAACCAGAGTTTCCTCGTCCATATGTGTGTGAGGTATGAAGAAGGAAGAGTGGCTTTATGATAGTATTGTATTTATCTGAACTCTAGGTTCAGACTTTGAACTAATGACATAATTTTTGTGCTCCTTTTTATATCTTAAATTTTTATGTGATCAAGATTCATAGGACCTTGTTTCATGGTGACCTTAAAGCTGCAAATGCCACCAAAAGAGACAGTATTCCCTTCCCCCTCATTTGCCACTCATTCCTGCATGTATGCTGCTCGCTGCATTCTGATACCTAAACAATAATCGGTGATCTTAGCTGGGTTTTTATTACTGACAAACTTCCCCTTAAGAGAAATTTGCACCGCCTCTGCCCCCCAGCTCCTAATTTCAATGTGAATGAAATCAGCATTCAGTGTGACTCGACCTCCTTTCTCTTCTTTCCCTTTCCCTTCCTGGCACCTGTTGTAGTGTTTACCAGACTATGGAGTACTAGAAAATAAGTACACCACTTTGCTGTGAAGGACAGGGAAACAGTTGCTATTTTCCACTAGTCTCTCTAAGGCCTTTTTTTTTTTTTTTAATCTTTTTATAGAAAAAGGCTTGGTTAAGGACCAAAAAAAAAAAAAAAAGTACTTTAGAGAAACTACAGTAATTTTGAACTCTGTCCTATTAAGAAGGTGGGCTCTCTTTGGTACATATCAACAAAAATGATCTGTGAGCAGCAAGCCAGCTTACGGAGCATGAGTAGTATCAACAACTTTAATGAAACAAAGCCTGTTTTCTTGTTCCACTTCTTGGTTTAGTTTCAGGAGGGTGTATGTGTCATTAACATCCCCTAATCTCCGACAAATCCTTGTACACCTTAACCTGAGTCCATGGAGACGTGTAATACTTTATTTTTAAATGATAAATTCCAAAAAACAGGTTTTATTTTAGAAGGAAATAGTGCAACACAATTAAAGCTTTTATCTGGGGGGAAAAAGAACAGTTTGTTCTTTTCCCTTTGGGGAGGCTTCTGAGAAGTTCACGTGTTTATAAGTGTTAAGCGCTTTTCTGCTGGAGGCAGAGGAGGAGACCAGGCAGTTTGAAGAAACAAATCTATTCTGCCGTGACAGGCAGCAAGGATAGGATTCCAGGGCAAGTCACGTTGGTTGGCTTTCTTCGAGCAGGCACAATGGGTGAAATAAGCAGGACTGTACTTCTGGGAAAAATGTACTAAATTTGTCACATAGGAACCTGGGGAAGCAGTAACCTATTTCTCTGACAATAGCGTTATCTCTCTGTGTAGGTTTTGTCACTTTAACGGTGAAATGAGTTGGTTTCTTACTTGAACTGCCAGCTGTTTCTCAGTCTTCCATCTCCCCACCCCTTCCCAAAAATGAAACCTGTTATCCAGGTTATAGCCACACTTGATGTGAAAATTAACTGTTGCAGAGACTCAAATTTCTGCTGTAGCATGGTACACATCAACAGTGGTTACAGAGTCTATTCTGGAGGGCAGCGGTTGGGCAATTCAGCCAACATATAGATAAGTTCAGCTGCATAAGACGATGGCAGTGAGAAGGGATTGTAATGGGAAGATGAGAATTATTATTCCTGGGAGAGCTGGAAATAGCGGAGCATCTAAGCAGGAGTGAAGCGTATTGTGAGGGAAGGGAGGCACAATGGCCTTGAACACAAATCAAAAGGCATTCATGGGATAGCTTGCTTTTTAAACTTCTTGGGTAAAGAAATCCCTTAAGCTAGTTTCTATGGGAATGAGGTTTTGAATTTTAACTATTCAAGCATCCACACATTACTCACTATATATGCAACTATTTTAAACATTCACCAGGTCAGTGTTTTGAAGGTGCATAATCATGGATCTGTCATCTAATCTCTTCCCTCCTGTTTTTTTTAACACATGAAACAGCAGTGTGCACGTTCCAAACAGGTGACATTAAGTGGCAAAAATTCCTGTGGTGCTTTAATTTCTTTCATAGTCTCCTGCTGAACATGATAAATACAATTCTTGTCATTGGGCAATGGAATCGTGTGTATGACGAGAGAACGCGTGGAGTGATCTTAACTCAGGGCCCTTTCAAAAGGGGAAGATATTAGCGGCACGTTTGATAATGTTGTATTGTAACTTTTGGTGAAATGAGGTGCCACGGAAGAGGAATCATCTGTGAAGAAGTTGTCCTTAGTGCAAACTTTTGGGGAACTGAAGACAGTAGGGTTTGGGTTTGTTTTGGTTTTGTGTTTTATGGGGTTTGTTTTGGTTTGGTTTTTTTTTGGGTTGTTTTGTTTTGTTTTGTTTTTTTGGCAGGAAGCAAGTTATCCATTTGCGGGGGGGGAGGGGTGAGAAATAGGGGGAATCCAGTTTGCAAACCAGGCAAAAAGGGGTTTTGTCTGTTTAACATGTTCTCATTCTGTGCAATTAGATGTCTAATAGTAATTAGTGACAACTCAAACTGACATGACATCCTTCATCAAATTACGCTTAAATCACCAATTCAAAATCGCTGCCTGGTATGAGATGATGCTTTAGCATTTTTTTCCAGTCCCCTTCCTCATGACGACATAACCTGCCTCTTCCCACAGCCACAAGTAGTCATGCTGATGGGCGGCATTCCACTGCCAGGATACTCGCAGTCATTGCCAAGGCAGATGCACGCAAAACGATCACAAATTTAAAGTGATTAAACATCTGAGATTTTTTTTTTTTCCTGTGTTGTTCTAGTGCCCCTTGGGAGGTTTTTATTACATTATGTAAATATATTTGCAGTGAAAACTGATAAGGGTGTGGTGTCTGAGAGAACGGAATATTGAATGAGGATTAAAGTAATGAACTCACTCTGCAGGGCATCTATTTTGAGGCGTTCAAGAGGCATTGTAAACAGAAGTGACCATAGGGTCCTGCACGCTATTGAAAGGATATTTTGTGAAGGGGAAGTGAAAATGCTTTGGAGTTGAATTATTTCTCAGCTGTCCCTCAGCAATTCCATGACAGAGCCAAAATTAAAATTCAGATCTCCTGTGACTCTTACGAATCATGTCTTTACCATTTTTCTTTTGGTAGATGCTGTTCTTATAATCATTCTAACCCTAAAATATTTTAAAAAGTCTTGGAAGTGCATGGATAGAACCAGCAAAAGGGCAAATTATTTTGTAAGTTTTACTGTGAGATGCATCACATGAATGAAGATGAAGTGTGTGTGTGGGGAGAAATACATTCTCTTCTGCTGAAGACTCCTGAAACCACAAAATAAGCATCTTGTTTTATTGTTCAGTACTACACTTGCTCCAGCCTAAGATGAAAGTTAATCTCGAATCTCTTTCGGGCTCATTTTGCAAACAGTGCAGTTGTGCAAGGCTTTTAGATTTTTTACACTGAAGCTTCCCTTGCAAAGAGAAGAAATGGGAATGATATGCAGATACAGTGTTGAATAGCTTGATTAACTCTCGGAAGTTTTTCTATGCCAGCTTTTTCCTGGGGGAGGGGGAAGCTTTCTGTTAGTTGCCTAGACAGTCCTTGTGTCTCGCTGGTGGAGTTGTGCTGTGTATGGCATTCCAAACCGCTGCTGTGAATGTGTGCTAAACCTGCCTTAATTCAAGATCGAAATCCAGGGCTGAACACGGTTTCCTGTCCCACGTCTGTTCCAAGCCCTCTTTGTCTGCTGGGTGTTGCGACGCTGTGGTTGTATTTCAGGTTGTCGCCAGTGCCAGATTAAATGCTTGTAGGAGTAAATAGGCATTTGCACAAAATATATTACAGCGGTAAATAGGGCAGAGACTGTGTAGTCCCTGTCTCAGCACAAATGCATGAGATGCGTGTTGTTTGATCAATAAGCCAGTTCTGCTTGTATAACTTCCCAGACAGAAGCAGACTGCTAAAATGGCAGTGGCTTTGAAAAGGAGGTGGAGTATTCTGTTAACATGAAAGCAAATATTGAAGGTGTTAATATTTGTTTCCCAAATCCCAAGAAACCAGTCCAGCTGAGGCTGTTGCTGTTGCAACAGTTATGGCTGACCACTGTAAGATACAGTTGCAAAATTTCCTTTTGCTGAAAGCTTTTTTGCCTACAGACAAAAAACCACAAACAAACAAACTAAACAAAACCAAACCACCCCAAACAAACACCACCCCATCCCCGAAATTCAAACAAAGCCAAAAAAACCCCCGACACTTCACAAGTTAACTGCAGTCTGTGAAAAGCATCCAGGCTAACCTTGCTGTCTTGGTGTGATTAAACTTGGTTTTGTTTTTCCCTTTAATAGGAGTAAAAGGGGAGGTGTCTGATCCAGGCTATCTTGATGATGTTAGTTTTGGGGTGGTATCAGCTCCCTTAATTGTGGCTTATATGTTACACTTGGAGACTTTTTTTTGTCACCTACTGTAAAAGCAAGTTATGCAGCTAGTAACTTTTTATTTTGCAATGTGTGTCAAATTAGCAACTTGGCACACACAGCTGTCTAAGCCTGTAGGAGAAGTGGGATCGTATGATTGAAACAGATTACTTTCTATTAAAATTGATAGGAAAGCTCCTGTCCACATTGGTGGTGGCAACCGTGTGTGTGTATATATATATTTTATATATATTCACTGCTTTTATTTGCTGCTGCCATCACAATGCTACTCTTTACATGGCTGGGTTGCACGTGAAGGTTAGTGGGTTTGTAGTTGTCTAACTCAAGCATTAAAGGCTTGTGCTTTTAGATTGAGGGCCTGGGTTGGTCCCTGTAAGCAGCTATGTGGGATTAGCATGCTGTTATTGCCAGTGGGATAGCGACTTGGAAATAGAAAGTGAAGTCTGAGGTCTGTTTGCACTTCAATAGCATATGCAAAAAGTGATTGTGTTTAGTCTTCTGAGAAATTCCAGTTCTCTGTACTATCATATATTGAGTTGATTGCTGAATAGTGATGTTGAGAAACATTAGTACAGTGCTGTACTGCACCCCAAAATTTGTTTAAAGCTTTAAGAATTTAACTGGAGGAAAACAAAAACAAAATTATAACTTGGGGGAGGGGTGGTCCAACATTCCTTTGAAAAATCCTGATTTCTGGTGAATGCCTGTATGAAGAAATAAATGCCACAACAAAAAACCCAAACCACCAAACAAAACAAAACAAAAACCAACAACAAACAAAAAAACAACAAAAAAAACCCCAACACCACACCAAAACAAAAAAAACCACCACCCCAAGAACATAACTAGCCTGTGTTGTCAGATTAATACTTGCAGGTTGTGTTCATATGCACTGTGTGGGATAACTTGGTCTTCCTGCTTGATAATTGGGTCTAGTCAGAATATGTTCCAAAGGTGTCCTAGTATATTTACTGCTAAGTCTTTCTCCCACTAATCCAAGTAGCTCTGATCGCTTATCCCTGGATGACTTTACAGTTGTGAGGCCCTAGATATGAATCTGTACTTACCTGCAAAGCAGGGTTCGCCTGATTTATTCTGATTTTTTTGACCAGCAAGCTTTGGGGATGTCTCAATATGTGTGTTAATTCCAGCCAAAGTTTTACATGAGAAACACCACATTTCTTATAACTGTAAGGTTTTTTTGTCATGGAACAAGCCTTCTGCTTCTAGTTCCTGTCAGCCACTAAATAAAAGAAGTCTACTAACCATAAATTCTTTACTTTTTTTGTCTTCATTTTCACTGATTTCTTTCTTTTTTTATGGTATTTGTTCATTAAACAAGCTGAAAAAATGCTTACTATTATAGAAGAAACACAGAAGGGCAACAAAACAGGAAATGCTTGATATTAGCAAGCTTGATGTGGTGTTTGTAAGCATGATTGCCACTTATTTATGCATATTCATTGTAGATGTACATGTCATCTCTTTTCAGGTTCCTGAGCAGCAGCCAATTACTTTATGTAGTGGAGCTGAAGATACCAAGCATTATGAGGAGGGCAAGAAATGCGTGGAAGAATTAGCATTGTACCTCAAACCACTCAGCAGCGCAAGAGGTAGTTCCTGCATTGTTTCCTTTTGAAAATGAAAGGTGGAAACAAATAAGATGCAAAACAAACTATTCAAATGACTAGTTAGTCTGTTTGAAAAATGGATATAAACCTAGTTTAAAAACAAATGGAAACAAATTTCCTAAGCATTAAGGTTATGTCTTCACAGGGGTGGGCAGGTGCTTTAAAGCCGTTATGTCAAAAATAATACTGAGAAAAGGCTGAGGTATTTGGCCACGGTATAGTAAGTTCAGACAAACTTTGTAAGTTGAGTTGACCTCTGCAGACTAAGTAAAAATAAATAATTCTGCTTTTTTTGCCTTTTTTTTGGGGGGGGGGGGAGTTCTGCTTTGCTTTCAGATAACTGTAGTAAGGCAGCTTGCTTGTAGAGGAGGAATAAACTGAAACGAGAAAGTTACTGGATATAGGATATATAAGAGAAATAAGTAATACTCTGTTTATACAAGATCTTATACAAGAGCTGGGTCAATCTGAGTAATTCTAATTTAGCAAAACTGCACTGGGTTCAAGAGTATGGATTTTTATCTATATTACATATGGTGGACTTGCAAAATCTGTCAACCCAAGTAGCAGAAGCGAGCATCGTGGGCGTCAGGTTTTCAAAAATGAATTTTTGCAAAAAGTGTCTCAAGCTTTTCCAACCAGTACAGTGTGATAGCAGTATCCCTCTGAGTAGTAGTGGCCCAATGAACAACCTTTGTGCTGTAGAACAAAGCCATATGGCAGCCGTATATCTAGCAAGTCACTTGTTCCTTTAACGTGGTTTCCGTGGTGCTCGGCACATTTGTGAATCGCAGTTTTTGCACATAATTAAACATCACCCAAGCAGTTTTGAACTCGCATGTAAGCTCAGTTTGGCTAGGCCAAAGCAGTGGAGATACCAGATACAGATAAGAAACTAAATGTCTTGTGAAAACAGACAAATGGTCAAAGGCGGCAGTGATCCTTGAAGCCCATGAATAAGGGAAGGACTGCAGTATGATCCTACCCTTGAGGAGTCGCCTGGGAATCCATATGGGAGGGTGCAAGACAGACTTCCAACATGGGGAGAGAATTCATTAGAGGTTCCACCTTCTTAGAGAGCCAAATCAGTCAATCACAAGACTTAAACCTGTGGGAAAGCTGACTCCCAGGAACTGTTTGCTTTTAACGCTGAGTAAAACAAACGGACAAAAATGAACTTCTGATATGCCTTCTCCTGTGTTCTGTTTAACAAAGTGGACATCAGGAGAACTAGGTTTGCGCTTCTACAGTACAGTGGTTGAAGAGGCACAAGAAGAGGAGATATGAGGTAGTTTTGGTTTTTTTTTTTTTTTTTCCCTACTTCATTTTGTTTTGAAGGTGTGGGTCTTAACAGTACTACTCAGAGCGTGCTAAGTCGTCCCATGCAAAGGAAACTTGTGACATTAGTTCACTGCCAGCTAGTGGAGGAAGAAGGGCGGATCAGAGCCATGCGTGCAGCGCGGTCGCTTGGTGAAAGAACAGTCACAGAGCTCATTCTTCAGCATCAAAATCCTCAGCAGCTCTCTTCCAACCTCTGGGCTGCAGTGAGAGCCAGAGGGTGCCAGTTCCTTGGACCAGGTAGGTAACATCACAGTACTACTTCTATACTAGAAGCAATTCAGAATTGAGGAGGATTGATAAATGGGTGTCAAATTGCCTGAGTGATTTTATTAGGCAGTGGCTTAATTTCTTAATAGTAGGTCTTCAGAATTAATGATATATCTGTTGGGTTGCTGTCATGGACTTTCTCGCATTTTTAGTGCTGTTGCAAGTCTTCTATAAAATTCAGAATAATGCGAGTCCTTTTGTTCTTGTGATAAGATAAAATGGAAAGTAATGTCTCACTTGCTATTCTTTGAAGACTGGACATGGCTTCTTTTCCTTCTCTAGGGTAATAAACATACAAAACAGTTGTGGGGAGAGATTTGTTACATTTTGTGGGGTGTGTCTATGCATTTTAAAAAGTTATGTATTTAGAAATTAAATTCCTTTTCATAGAATATTAAAACAATCGATTTTGCTTAAAAAAAAATTAACGAAGTCTCGTTACTGGAACTGCAGACTTTGCTTGTTGAGGACCCTGAAATATGAAGCCAATTTCTTAAAATAAAGAAAAAAATAAAGAAGCTTTCCCCCACTGAAACAAATGAAGGAAGACTAACTTTGGGATGCTGACTTTTGCACCACTGCAGGGAAGAGCGAGGCTTGTTACCTAGCAAAACATGTGGTGCTACAACACCTGGCTTGTTTGTGTGGGCACTAATTGCTCTTTTCCCTGCATGGGAACCAACCTTGCCCTTCCTCAGCCTGTCAGCTTTTTCTGCTGGGATAGGTGTGGGATGTATTAATAACCAAGAGAGATGTATAGACAGGAACGGAGAAGCCTTCCTATCATCTGATACCCAATATAGAACAAATAATAAAAAAATTAAAAAGTCACAGTCTGGGAATTTGGAAGTGTTCCTTCCCTCTTTTCCCCCCCTTTTTGCTCAGCTCCCTTTCCTGTGTGTTGGGGGGTTTTGTAGCTGGTCTCACACTTGCAGAAATCTTTCTTGCTCTCATGTTTTGTCTCTTTTCTTTGCATTTCCTCCCCCCCCAGCAATGCAAGAGGAGGCTTTAAAGCTGGTTCTACTGGCTCTGGAAGATGGATCTGCTTTGTCACGAAAGGTCTTGGTTCTCTTTGTGGTTCAGAGGCTGGAGCCACGATTTCCTCAGGCTTCTAAAACTAGCATTGGGCATGTTGTCCAGCTTCTTTACAGAGCCTCGTGTTTCAAGGTATGAAGAAGATTCTGCTTGGAGATTTCATAATGCTATGAGAACTATTGTTTTTCATCTTCAATTTTCATTGTCCTGTAACATTAAATGTGCCTAAAAATATGTGTAGTTATAGAAAGTATTACTCGTTAAGTCCCACATGTGTTTGGAGAGTTCTTTGTCTTACAGCTATGATGGCAATGTAGGCTGAAATTGTAGCTTTAAGCTGTAAAGTTACGTTTTGACTCTGTCCAGGTTTAATACATGCACAGTAACAAAACCTGTATGTAAGTCAGCATAACTTATCTCCTTAGAAGAGGCTGGAAAATCCTTAGTTCTGTTAATTGAGTGGTGGTGTGGTTAGAAACAAAGAAATATGAGGCGCTCGGATATCAGAGTTGTATAAAGAGAACTTAAGCTGCTTATTGTGCTTTACAGTACTTAATGGTCCATTCCTAGGTGCTCAACTTAAATGTCATTCACTTTCGCTAAATGAGGAGAAAAATGCTTTGTTGCTGCTAATTGTACCCTCAAACAAAATTCTGCAATACAAACAAAATACCTTGATTGGAGAAGTAAGGTGTGGATGCTGTAAAGTCATTTAGGAAGTGTGACACTTCCACCAGTATCTGGCTCAGAGTCTGAGTAAATTATGTTTGGTATCCATTTCGTAGTGGTTCCAGTTTATGAAGAGCATGTTATTTTAGTAGGAACGAATGTTCACTGCATAGTATCATAGTCAGTTTAGTTTGGGAGGAAGAACTTAGCTGCTGACTGAAGATTTTGCTTGGACTTTACATAATGCCTGGCTTATCCTGCTTAAGTGTATTTGGCTCGTTTCTCCCCACTAGGTGACAAAGCGAGATGAGGATTCCTCACTGATGCAACTGAAGGAGGAATTTCGGACTTACGAAGCTCTGAGGAGGGAACATGATTCCCAGATAGTTCAAATTGCTATGGAAGCAGGTTTACGCATTGCACCAGATCAGTGGTCGTCACTGTTATACGGAGACCAATCTCACAAATCCCACATGCAGTCTATCATTGACAAGGTAAAGCCACCTAAAATCAGCCTAGTCTATCTTGTTTGCAACTGTAGTAGATTTAAATGCTCGTAATATGAATTTACAGATTGTGCCCATGTGTACTCATCTTACCCATTAATCATTTGCCCTGTTATTTCAAAACCTGTTATGGCCTAAATAATTAGAAGATAAATTTGTAACCTAATGAATCTTGCTCCCTCTGCCATCTCTTTCTACTACACCTCTTTCTGCAGATGGGAAGCCACAAAGGTTAGCTGCACAGCTGGGATGTGTCCTTTCTGAACAGCTGATAACTGCCGATGTAGTAACAGAGGTTAACGGTTCATGTTTCCAGGCAGGAAGCTAGTGCATAAGTTGAAAGAAAATTGGTCCCCTAGTCTATACTTGAAGTAAGAAAGAGAGGTGGAAGCACATTTCTTAAATAAAATGACTTGACCTCTGGAAATGCCCAGATCTCTTTTTATTTAGAGGGAACATAGGATAAATGGGCTTTTAAATTAGGGGACTCGCATCCAAGTGCCTAAATTAAGTGGGATTGTTGAATTGTTACAAAAGCTGTGAAACAATTGCTTTGGCTGCTGTGCAGGAGGATTAGCTTCAAGATTGGTCTGCTGTGTATTTATGCATTTGCCCACCTTTTCAGGTGTCCTGCCAGACATCTCCTGAAGGACCTAGGTAGAATTAAAAGATTTTAAATAGTGAAATTGTGTGATGTTAGTAAATGGAATGGAACGTTGCTAGCTATCTTTATCCTTCAACCGTCTTGCTCTTTATTATCTGCTGTACTCAGTTTAAAGCAGGGTGCAAACCTGTTGGTTCGGGGATTGGAGATATTAGACTCTTCGTAAATCTAAATTAAATGGTTTCTAATAGTCTGTATTTTTTTTTTTCTGGGTGCCAGCGCAACACAGAAAAGAAATAGATTACATTGCTAGAAATAATACCAGCCTTTGTTTTGTCTATTTAGAGCTGTATTTTAACCTGCAATGTCAAAGAATTGTGCATTGTTAATGCTGGAGAAGGAATTTAATAGAAGGTGCTGAAATGGGCTTGTGTGAAAAAACATTTTACTCCCGTTTTGGAAGAGAGCTCTTGTGAGCTTGTGGAGCAGCCTTCAGAAACCATGAGGATTGGATTGCCTGTAGAAAGTTAATTATTATAATTTTTTTAAGTTGCAGACCCCAGCCTCGTTTGCACAGAGTGTTCAGGAATTAACTATTGCTCTTCAGAGGACTGGAGATCCAGCTAACCTGAATCGTCTTCGGCCTCACCTAGAGCTCCTGGCAAATATTGATCCCAGTCCAGGTAAGTCTAGATGTTTTATAAAACCTTTAACTTACAGTTTAGCAAGAGGAGCTTAACGCTGTTGAAGGACTGAAAGCTGTTCATCAAGTGGAAGGAAACATCCTCTAACTCATAAACTTAAGATTCTTGAGTGGTATTCCTAACCAGCCTGGGAACAGCAGTAATCTGTGTGAGGAACTGAACTATTCTGAAGGTGAAATAGATTCAAATGTATGGCAGGAATAGTTTCACAACTTCTCTGAAGAGAGTTTCTTTGTTTGACAGCACGGGGTGAGCATGGATGAGGATGTTGAATACATATAATCCTGTCAGGTTACATGGTGTATAGTTGATATTGGGCGATGCTAACTGGGGGGAGTGGCAGCAGTCTTAGCTTCCTCCTTTTCTCTTTTTTGGTATACATGCTGCTATTTGAAACCAGATTTGCAAAGCAACAGGAAGATTGATAGAACCACTATGCTTAATGCAGAACTTTAGCTGTCACTCTGAGATACCTTTTTCTCTCCAGTTCTTTACCAGAACAAATAATTTGTTTACAAACTAGGGGAAGTCTTCAAGAAAACACTTACCAGATTAAGGACTTTCATTAATTTATCTAAAAATTGTATGTCTTTTTGTTCTAGAAATTCTGTGTATTAGTTGTTGATCTGAGGTGTCTAGCCTGCAGACATTGCACTCAGAAGACTCACTTAGAGGCAGCTTAAAATCATAAGGCATCTTCTGTGTAAACAATTTTGGATTCCAAAGTAGAATTTTGATAGATTGAATAGACAGAGGCTGGGCAAAAATCAGTCTAGACAAGAAAGATTTGTTATCCTAGGGAATTTAGTATTTTTCTTGTTAATATGTAATTCTGCAAAGGTGTGAAAGACAGTCTGGGAAGGGAAAGTTAGTTCAAAAGAATATAACTGGGAAATAAAATCTAAGCTGTTGACAGAGGAGAGAAAGATGGAAATTGTTGAAAAAGTCAGTAGCACTGTGAGGATGGACCACCTGAGGGAGAAGGGAAGGGACAGAAGTGAGAGTGCTGTGGCTGAAGTTTTATACCCGTTAGTATTTGTAAAATCAGTATTAATATCAAAATAGTGTGAAGGCCTAAACTATGACTTCAGGAGATGAAAAGCTGTAGTTTTTAGTTTCTGTTTGTTTAAACAAATAAACTTACCTTTCAAATGAGGACCAGTTGTACTTTACAGTTAAAGGAGATGTAGTGCTTTCTTCCCACATCTTTCATACTGTAACAAGTCGGGGGCAAAACTGTGTGTGTACTGCAAGTTTGTTAGCCAAAGACTGATACAGAAAGTGGAATCGCTAATAGCCTCACTCAGTTTCAGTAGGTGAGTCTGATCTTCATGTTTCTCTTCTGTGCTGTTGAGTTGCTTCCCTGCTGTTTTATAGGTACGTTGAAGTTCCTCTGGAAGAATTTAGTCCTTGTGAGCAGAATAGAATGTAGTTGTGCTAAAGATCTTGAAAGGCACTTAGTGAAGCACTTTGAGGTCCTGCGTTTTGCAGCAGAGTGTGTAGGCACGTGGTGGGAGTGTCATCTGCCAGAACAGATTAAACAATTAGAAAAGTAAATTGGCTAGAAAGAACAAGTGCCCCTATAGAATTAAGACTGTACTATTTATTCACACTGCTGTATGTTAGATGGTGGTCTGATACATAGGTTTGCCTTGTGATTTTTTTTTTTTTTTTTCCACGTGAGAGGCATCAATTTCTGTTGCTGTTCAGTGACTGTGCCTGCGTGATCTAGGCCAGTGATGATGGTATTTGTACAGAATGATTTTACCAGCAGGAGTCTGAATGCGAAGAGGGATTTTCAGCCCGATTATTTTTTTTTTTCCATTATGTGCAGAGTTTGTACAATGCATTTACTCTGGAGTTCTTGTGGGATATGAAAGTTTTCATAAAAGGAAATAATTGGACATAATAGTCTTGCTGGCTCATTTGATATTTTATGTGGTTCAATCTTGAGTCTATAGGTAGCTTTATTCTTTAAGTGGTACATATCTCTGAATTAAAGTGCTGAACACTTTTTATCTAATGATGTGCATTTCCTATTAAAATCTTTTTGGTTGTCTAGTGAAGTTATGTGATACTGATGGTTTCTTTGTACCTGGTTTTGGAAAATCCTTCTGACTTCCCTTTTTATAAAATTCTCTGTTATCTGTCAATGCAATAGATGCTCCGCCTCCGACATGGGAACAACTGGAAAATGGACTAGTTGCTGTGAGGACTGTGGTTCATGGCTTAGTCGATTATATCCAGAATCACAGCAAGAAAGGAACAGATCAACAACAGGTAAAAGCTAAATCATTCAGGAAATGCTTGCCCCTAAATTTTATTGACTGTATCCAATAGTAGAGGTTTACTAATGTCATCTGGAGAGATTTGTTTTGACGAGGAGCTGATTAAAAAATATCACTGCTGTGTCATATTTAACAAAAAAGAAACAAACAAGAAAGGAAAAAAAAAAAACCCAAAACAACACAAGCACCCTCCAATATCTGTAGCATTAATTTGCACAGCTCGCTAGGATGAAGAGAAAACAGTCCGATCCAGCTGCAAGCTTAGGGAAATGAATGAACAACCCTCCTGACTAGAGGGTGGGGAAGAGAAGCCAGGGTGCCTAGTACTATGATCTGTGGGAATTTTCTTGGGTTTGTTTTAATGTGACACATTTCAGCCAGATGGCTCTGTGTTAATGACATTATTCTTACACCTGTGCTTAATGGTCTGTAAAGTTTAAAGATTTGGGAAGACTTAATATAAAGGTGCAATCCAAGTTCCTGAAGCAAAATTTTTTGTTTCAGAAACGAAATGATGTTGCCAAATATATATATTAGCTTATCTCATAGTTATCTTATCACATGTTCCTTTGATCTCATTTTGTTGTATAGCTAAGTTGATATAAATGCTAGCTGCTGCTGAAAGACAGAGCTGCCTATCACACATTCCCACTCCCTCCCTTGCTTTGGCACTCATCCTCTTGAAGAGCTGGTTCGGGGAGCTGAACTAGTAGAAACATTATCTCTGCCAAAATAAAAAAAAAAAAAAAAAGGCAAAATCAGAGTGAATTATTTCTGCTGTTCTACCTTTCTGCATTCACTGGTTCACTGGGATGCCTAATGAGCACTGTTACCAGTAAAAGGAAAAGCAGTAGGAATACACAAGCGGAAGTTGGGGTGGGAAGAACAGTGAGGGTTTTTGTTCTGGTGAGACCATCGCCTAGACCTGGTACATGCTGTGCTGCTTGGAAGAGAACCCAGAGCCTCCCCAGTGGGAAAGGGGACATCTGCTGAGCGTTGGGCAGAGTTTTGCTGGCTGGCAGCAGTGGCCAGCAGAGGGCTGTGCAGCTTATGTACACCCTGCCTAAATCCTTTTTTCTCTGTAGTAGATGGGGGGGGGGGGAAATCAGTTTGCAGGTGGCTTCTTACAGATTTACATCTTTTGGTTGAGTTTCTCAGAAAGCAAGAGTTTACTTTTACAGACCTTTCCCTCAGTAGGAACTCTGATAGGGTATTTCTGCCTCTGATTTAATTCTGCCATAAAAACTGTAGGAACTTAAATATCTTTGAGACCACCTCTGGCCTTCTGTCAAAATTTATTTAGAGAGACTGGCAAATGGGCATACATGCAGACAGCAAGATTGCAGTAAGTCGTCGTTTCTTGGGAAACTTAAAAATACAGAAGACAACCCATACCCTGCTGATCTGTGTAGGAGTAAGATTGCATCCTCAACTATTGACGGAAATAATGATCATAGGTAGTTAAAAGACTTTTTGTCCGAAGGGGGGTTAAAGGGAACTTGATGAAGTTTAACTCTCATAGAGATCAAAGGGATACTCAAGTGTCATTTTGAGCTAACAGAAAGCAAGGGAAAAGTAACTCACTAAATTGTATTTATTTTCAATCTACCACAAAGCTTGATGAATATTTGGCAATTTCTGATTAAGCATGGTTATTTTTTTCAGCCTGTATTGGTTTTGTCCACTTAACTGTTTCCTGAAACATACAGCTGTGTTCCAATCAAGCTCCAGTAAGGAATTTGAATAAAAATGTTTTAAAAACCTGATTGTGACTTAGTTGTCAAAATATCTACTCTCGAATCCATTAGTTCTGTTGAAGAACCAAACATGAATACTGTTCCAGTCACCTATTTCACATTGGGTACTTCTGGAACATTTAAATTGAAGGAATTATCAACAGTCAAACATCAGGCCTTTAATAAGAGGATATGTTCAGCTCTTGGTTAAGTGCACTTATACTCGGGTATCTCACCTGGTTTCTTTAACCTTGTCAGCCTCCTCAGCACAGCAAGTACAAGACATACATGTGCCGAGACATGAAACAGAGAGGAGGATGCCCCCGAGGGGCCAGCTGCACCTTTGCACATTCACAGGAGGAGCTAGAAAAGTAAGTGTACCTCTTATGGTAGAAATCAGTCCAATCTTTGTTTCATCTTATCCATAAGAGTTATTTATCATATCTAGGAATGGGGAGAAGAGGCATAACTTGTCTGTTACATTAGCAAGAAATAATGTGAAAAACATGTAACAGTCATCTCTTAGGTTTTGGAACTGTTCGTTCCTAAATATAGGATATTTTGCTTGGTTCAGCAGTAATGCAGCTCTGAAAGTTTGATGTTTACACAAGCATTATTTGAGTTTTTGGAGGTGGGCTGTTTTTCTTATTTCTTTATTTCTTATTTCTAAGTGTAACTGAACATGCTGTTTGCATCCATTATGGTTGGTTATTTGTGTGCATTTCTCATCTTGCCTTTATATTCAGGTGTGAGAAGTAGGTTGCTGGCAGTTTTCCAGATGTAGGGGTTCTCTTCTTGTTCTGTGCTGCTAGGGCTATCCAGAGAGCTAAAAACGAGCATCGCAAGTTTTCTTTCTGCAACAGTTATTCTTTGAAACTCTTTGACAGATTGCACATGCAGTAACCTGCAAGTGGTTAAAGCTGTTGTTGAAGAGTTAAATGGTGGTCATATGAAGTCTGCAGTAAATAAGTTGCATTCATTACAGATTTAGAGGGGGCACCCAGTTACGCAAGAGCAAGCTGCTGCTGTTCTGAAGGTTGTTTACTTTTTCTTTGAAAGTAAAATGGATTATTTAAGAGTTAAAGGAAATAAATACATGGTATTTTATGCAGTGTATATAACTCCTTACTTGTTTTTTGGGCTAAAATCATTCACTTCTTTCAAGAAAAGCCACTTTTTTTTAATCAGAAGAAAACTCCAAAGGTTTGGAAATGGTATGCAGGCTTTCTTTTTTGTTTCTTTCTTTCTTCCCCTCTCCTTAAAAATCTAAAACTTAAAGCGCTAATATGGCAGTTCATTGGCTGTATAGCCAGCATGCAGTGCATAGGCAGAACAGGAAAGAAAAAAGAGCAGAGCATGTGGTGTTAGAATGACAAAGGCAGTTATTCAAATGAACAGAGAATAGCACTTTGATACTTGTGTTCTGCAGAAACGGTTGGGGTTTTYCCCCTGTTGTCATGGTGTTAAGAAAATGGAGATTGGTAGTGCTGGTTTGGATGGTTAACAAAGGTGGTGAGTCAGTATTAGTACCTCTGAACTAGTTGTATGTATCATGAAGCACTGTTTGTCAGCTTTGCAGGTGGAAGAGGCCTATTTTGTCCAGACTGGCTTGTATGCCTTAGTAATAGTGTTGTCATGGGGTGAAGTAAATGCTTGTTCTGTTTCAGGTTGCAGCAATTTCTGTAGGTGGTTGGGGAACTTTGAGTTCCGATTCTTCCTTGTACCTTTTATCTTTGCTTAATTCCTTTGAGTAGATATTGCATTAGTGTTCCTCCTCTTAAAAATGTTTAGTATGAATAATATGCATCGCTATTGCTGTGTAGTTCCCGTTTCTCTATATGTAGCTTTAAGTTTGCAGGAAGGTTATGGGGAAGTATGTGGTAATGCCTTAGATAGCAAATTATAATCTAGACTTGCTTAAACAGCAGCTGATTCCCCTCTTGGCAAGGGACAAAGACCCAGTGTGCATAGGCAAGTATTAAACATTTTTAGATTATTTTTGTGTCCTGCATGTGTAGAGACTGCAACAAAGATTCATAAAATTGTTCAGAAAAGTCCAGAGGGCAGCATTGTGCAACTTTTATTCTTTCGAAGTATTTTATCATGGAGGGTGCTATGTAATAAACTCTTCCTGTCACCTTTGATTGAATGGGTGTCTGTACACGTGAGCCTCTCTCTCTTGAGTGTACTGTTGTGTTCTAGATGAATGGGCAGGGATGGCCAGTCCTCCTCATCTTGCAAGTTGTGTGCAAGCCTTCAGAGTCAGGAGCCATCAGACACTGCACCTCTAAGAGACCTGAAGGGAGGCAGATGTCCAGAAGTAATTGGCAGGGAGAACACTGCARTAGTTTCCCAACATCCTGCTGCTGCTTTGCAGGGAGAAACTGGTTTGGGTATCAAGTGGGATGCCAAAGTAAAGCTGTAAGTTCAGCCTGGGGAGCTCACTTCTGCTCGCCTCCATGTGTCCAGCTGACTTGCATGAGATGCCAGAATGACTTCTGAGCAGCATATGTTTAGAAAGCTGTAGTCTGTCCCTACTCAAGTGCTTCTGCTGTGGTGATAGCCTGGTTTGTTTACTCCCTTTTAATGCATTCTGAACCGTGCCCACTGTCAACACTATGTACCTTGAATTTATGGTTTGATTACGTGGGTAAAGATTAATCCAGCCAGGAAATTGGGGTGTTGATGGAGAGTTAGGAAGGTGGCTAGAAGGTAATCAATCAACTCTTACAGATGAACACCTCAAATCTATATAGCAAGATTATACTTTGTCTGACTCTCTACTCAGTCACATCTGAAAACCAAAGCAACCACAACAACAAAAAAACCTTTTTGCCTCTGTTGCATTGCTGTTAATGCTGTGCATGTGGGCAAACATAAAGATTATCTGAAGATTGAGTAAGAGTGTAACTGCCCCCTTTTTTTTTTTATTTTCTACAATAATGTGTGTACCTCCCTAATCTGTGTTACCAGCTCACTTTGCTTGTTAGATATGATATGAAAGTGTTGGCTCCAACCCTGTTGAAACCTCCTTGCATAGGAAATGGCCTCTTGTTCCACAATATAAACAGCAGGAACACTCAGGCCTACAAATACGCCCTCCCACTTGCATTCTGGTATCTAAGCTAGTGGCAGGATGTTTAGTGGAGGACCTTCAACTCTGGAATTTGCTCTCCTCATTGGTCCAATACCATCAGTCTGCTGATTTTTGTGGAACATTAGTTAAAAGGCTCATGTTTGTTCAGACTTATCAGAAGCAGTTAGATTTTTGGAATTACAGTGTGTTCGCAGAGTTTTATCTCTGCAATCACTTAATTTATCAAACAATGCAAATGGTGTAAGCTACATATTGGTATAGTAACATAAATCTTAACAAACTGTGCTTTAAAAGATATCACATGGCAATAAAGGCTTGACTCAGCTTATTGTTGGACAAATGGTGCAAAAGGGAATCTGTTCATCTTTTGTCACTTCAATTTTCTGCTGTTAGTTTCTTCTCTGAATAAAATAGACTTGAATAGTCTGTGATTCTTACTCTGAAGCTTCTGTTACTATAGGTAGTATTTTATGTGATGTTTGGTTTTGGTTTTTCTTCTGTACAGTTGAAATGCATATATGTACAGGAAATAAGATTTTAAACTTGCTGTGTGAAGTTTAGCTGTGAGTTCTTGGTGTACTTGTTGTTAAAAATCCATCCTTGTTCTTCTGATTGAAACTGCTGTTAACAGTTCAAATAGCAGTGAAGTTGTAGTCTAACAGATATTCGTAATAAATTTCTCACAAGCCCTTAGGAAACTTGAATTAGACCTTGAAGCTTTTGGTAGCATCTGTGTTTGAAAAATCTTGAAAATGCAACTCCGTTTAGTTTTTTGTTTCCATTTTTGATGTGTGGTTTCTTTTTCCGAAGATTCCGTAAAATGAACAAGCGTCTGGTTCCCAGAAGACCCCTGAGTGCCTCCCTGGGCCAGCTAAATGAGGTGGGCCTGCCTTCAGGAGCTATCCTCTCAGAGGAAGGGGGAGTGGACTTGCCCAATAGGAAAACTTCTGCTCTGCCAAATGGAATTGTGTCAACAGGCAGCACAGTGACGCAACTTATTTCTCGAGGGACTGACTCCGGTTACGAAACTGCTCTGAAGCCAGGGAAGATGGACCATCTGAGTAGCAGTGCCCCTGGATCCCCTCCTGACTTGTACGGGTCTTCCTAACTGTTGTTCAAAGTGTCATGTGTGTAAATATGCAGTAGAAACAAAGTAAACCCATTCTCTAGAAAAGAAACAGAACAGGTTTTTTTGGGGTTGGTTGGTTTTTTTTTTTAAGTGATTAAAGAGTAGAGTAGAAAACTAAAGCTAAAACTCTGAAGTGCTTTACTTCCCTGTTTGCTTCTGTTTTAATTGGAGAAGGTGATGTAAGCCTTCAGAAGGTGTAATATAGACGAAGAACAGTGTTTTAAAGTACAGCATGCTATATCAGGCCTTAATGAGCAGTGCCATCTTTCTACTCTTTAGGCTGGAATCCGTCCCCAAGAGCTCTATTTCTGCCTTGCCAGTGAACCCTCATCCTGTGCCCGCTCGGGCACCAACAGATCTGCCTTCAGTGTCTGTCACCAAACAGTTGCAAATGGTACCACGAGGGTCTCAGTTGTATAGTACTCAGCAAGCAGATATGTTTTATCAAGATCCTAGAGGAGCTGCCCCACCATTTGAGCCAGCACCCTACCAACAAGGTAAGTTTGAGACCAAGACCTCTATCTTTCATCTTCATCTGATTTTATTCTTTCTTCCCACTCTGGTGTTTACTTAAGCCCTTAAGGCGGAGTTTTCTTGCGTATCACATGGAATATAGGTATTAATGTGGTGATGGCATAATAAAATGGAAATTGGCAGGCTTTTTACGTCTTGACTGAGGACTTTAATGCGAGTGAAAACAGAGGTTTGCATCCATCCAGTGTAGCAAAACCTTCTTTCTTCAGTTCTTCCCAGCTGGGCTAGATCAGGGATCTGGTAAACCTTAATTCAATTTGACTTGGGGAAAATGGAAATAAAGCTTAACCAGCAGAGGGGTTTATGCTTGAGGGGTGAAAGTACTTAGGTCCTTAATGAAAAGTGTGTTTCAGAAATGTCTGCACATGCATGTGATGGGTAGAGACAAGTGAAATTAGAGAAGGGCTGGGCACAAAAAAGAAAACATCATAAAAAAGGAAATAAAAGTTCTAAGTATGAAGAGACCAAGTGGAGAAAGATAATATTGAAGGGGATTAAAAAGAAAAGACAGGGAATGATTCTTATGCAACGTAAGATTGGAGAGAGAAGTAACATGAAGTGAAGTTAATGTGAAAGAAAAATAAGGAATGAAAGACCGAAAGAAGTGGAAAGAAGAAGAAAAAGCCCTAGAAAGGAAAGGGGGGGCGGGAACCATTTTTGAGAAAGTTGTAGAGCATTTTGAAGAAAAAAAAAAAAAAAAAGCTTACATTTGATAATTGTGTGCAAATGAAGATCTGAGTTGTCTGCAAAATTTGATGCACACATTGTTGATCATGTGCACGTATTCATGCATATTTTTAGATTATCCAGAGATCCCAGATAGATTACTAAAATATTCAGGTTAACTAGGAGGTGTGATCTTAGAAGTCGTAGGTGATTGACAGTACTGAAATTTGCTTCTACTGTTCAAGAGGTAGAACAAATCTTTAGATAACTTTAAATTCTAATTAATCCAAGTTTCTTTACATAAGCAGTGGCTCTGATATGTTGGGACAAATTGAATTTTAGTTGCGTGGATGAAGAGGTACAGGCTAATCTTCGGTTTACTACTTAGGTCTTGTGTAGCTAAAAGCATTCATATCAATCTGCAGAGACATTCTAGTGAATTATTTCTATTTGGTATGCTAGCAGGACTTCTGTGGCACCTGTGGTGGGCTCAGTCTCATCACCTCTTCTCCAGTTACTGGAACCTTTACACCTTGCTGGTATCTTATTTAGATAATTAAACTGTCTCAATTGAGCTTTGGATCAACTTTTGCTTTTTCTAGGTTAATTTTTGAGTAGAAATACCGGTTAGACAGTGGGGGTAAACAACAAATGTGAATTAATTTATACCATTCTCTTCATGATACTTGTAGACTGGAGTATTTGAAACAATTCATTTTTGTGGCCAGTTGTGATAATCACTTTCTGTATCTTGTTTGTGTTTTTTCCTCTTGCCTTACTTCAGGAGTTTACTATCCTACTCAGTCCATGTCTCGCTTTGTCCGACCTCCTCCATCAGCTCCTGAACCTGGTCCGCCTTATTTAGACCATTACCCACCCTACCTTCAGGATCGTGTGGTGAGCCCACAGTACACACAGCCGCAGCAGTATCCTCCTATGGGACAACCCATATACCCACCGCACTATGACAGCCGTCGCGTATATCCCCCTGTCCAGCCATATCAGCGAGAGGAGATTGTCCGAGGAAGCCCTGTACCCATTGAAATTCCACAAGCAGCTGTACCTTCCTACGTACCTGAATCCAGAGACAGATACCAGCAAACAGAGGGTTATTGCCCAGTGGCTCCACATCTCACTCAGATCAGACCTTCATGCCACAGGGTATGGTTTTTATATTGTGTTTTTGTAGTTGTTTGAGAGAGAAAATATTAACTACTCGAGAATTTGAATGTTTTTGCAGTAAGGTGATGCTTTTTGTGAGGAATTTGAAGTTTGAACTTTAAAAAGGGGTACATTTGACAAAGCTGATCAAAAACTGGAAGGCAGTTTAGTTACTGGTCAATTCTGCAATTGTAATGATGTTAATATGTAAAAGAGCAGGCTGCTACTTAGTGCTCGAAGTAGAAAACCTTTGTAATTAATTTTGTAAGTCTCCTATGGCCCTGACTTCTCCAATAAAGATTAGGCTGGAGAGGGCCACTCTCTTTTTAGCGCAGATTAAATACAGTGTGTGAAAATGGTCGTGTGTGCATTCTTGTACTGTCTATCTATGACTGGCCATCTCTGTGCCTAAGTAAATAAATATGCAAACATCCATCCCTTGATAAAGGAACTAAAAATTCTGCTCTTCCGAATTTTCTCTACTTTAAGACTGCTAACTGGAGGGTCTTCCTAGTAGAAGTGTACAAACTTGTTTTGGTAAATCACCAGCTGGAATTGAGTCCTGTAGAATAGTTGGACTTACGTAGCCGTCATTCAGATTAAAGGCTCTGAATCATATTGCTGAGTCCAGGAAGCATTTTTAATGTAGCTTATAGATTTATCAGTTTTGAGTTTGACACTGTGGGATGTTTAATTCTACTGCAAAGTGAATAATAAATGCAAACTGACTGTGACTAGGTTATGATCTGTAGAGTTCTACCACTTTCCCCGATATGACTGAAATGGGCACTTGCCATGCTGGAACATGTTCCAGTGGAAACTTTGCCAAGTTGGAACACAGAGTCATGTTGAGCTGCCTGTGAGTTAAAAGATCAGTAGTTTCAAAGTTAGAAATACTGGGTTAGTTGAGGATCTAATCAGTTTTAGGCAAGTAACATTCCTTGCCTTTGGGGTATCTTGGACTAACACTGGCCAGTGTAGGAACATGCATGTCCTATACTAAACATGAAAGTTAACAGATAGACTTTAACAAAGTGATCATTACTTATTATTGTAATGATACTGTCTATTAAATGTATTTTGCTTTTTTTGCAGTATATGGTTGCCATACTTTGTAACGTATTTCTGTCTTCATTTCAGCCGCATCCCAGCCTGGACGAACTTCACCGACGAAGGAAAGAGATCATGGCCCAGCTAGAGGAGAGGAAGGTGATTTCTCCACCTCCTTTTGCACCGTCACCAACCTTGCCTCATCCTTTTCATTCAGAGGAGGTAAGCATATTTTGACAAAAATGTGACTTACTAGCATGTTTAGAAAATACTTTGGAGTTTGCGTGTGCTGATAGGTGAAGACAACAAGAAAATTAGAACAGTACAGTGTTGGCAAGTGTTGGGGAGGGTAGATACTGTGCTACAGGTGGGGAAGCCCTTATAGTGCAGTCTCCAATCTCTCAATTGGCTGTTGATTCTCTAATCTTCCACTGATCCTAAGCTATCTGCTTTTGGTGCAACCAAGAGAATTAGTTTTGAACCACTACTAATTGACGTAGTCAGTCTTCACGGTTACTGGACTTTGCTTCATTTGCTCCTGACATGTTTAGAATTAAGTAACAGCTTGATAGAGGTTTATTTTTTTTTAACCAAGGTCAAAATATCACTTTCATACTGGCCAGGTGAACAGTCAGCACTGGGAGTGTAGCCAGGTGATCAGAATTTCACACATTTCATGCTTGCCGTGGCCCAATTCCAAATGGTGATGTATCCGATAAAAAAAATAATCCCGGTGGTGTTTTTCTTCAAGTCCACTGCTGTTGAACTAAGTAGTGGTGGCTGTGAAGCTGCTTCTTCCCTTCACTTACAGAACCAGATTTTTGTGTTTGTACAGTACTTGGATGAAGACCTGAAGGTAGCTGGGAAATACAAAGGAAATGACTATAGCCAGTACTCTCCCTGGTCCTGTGACACCATCGGCTCCTACATTGGAACCAAAGATGCAAAACCCAAAGATGTTGTGGCAGCAAGGAGTGTGGAGATGGTGGTATGTAGGGATTAGGGGAACGCAGAAGAAAAGTTGATACTTCTGCGGGTTGGGAGGGACTCTTTCATTTGCTTTCCAGGATGACGGCAGTGCTTGTATTTAAGCTCAAAAGTGCATTACAGTCAAAGAGTGCATTTGCCAGTGTGCAGAGTGCTTTGTTTTCAAAGCTTTGAAGTGTCCTACATCTGCTTAGCTGTTTTAAAATTCTGGATATAGATGCAGGCTAACCACTCTGCTCTAAAGCCATGGATAGCAAGAGATATTTTGCCATGATTCTTTACACTTACTTGAAATCCAAAAATGACTCTGTACTGGCAGCTTGTTAATTAAACATGTCCATCTGTTGCTTCCTGTACTTCTTTCTGTCAGAGGGAGATGCTGTAACTTAACTTTGTGCTATTAATTCCTTTTAAGGTGATTGTGACTGCTGTTAACAATGTTACTAGTTTTTACTTGAAGGACTCTGTGATTTGTGACTGTAAGAATACCCAAAAGTTGCATGAAGCTTTTGAGAGAAGCATAGTCATAACATAATACTAGGGTGATTCTTCTTGAGGGCAATTTCTAACTCTATGCTGTGCTTATTCAGTCTTTCACTGAAGCCGTGGGTGTCTGGCTGTGATCTTATTCTGTGCTGCTGCGTTTTTGCTAGGTCAGTTTTGCAAAAAGAAGGGGCTTCTAGGGTGTCATTGTTGGGAGTCATGAATGTAGAAGAAAAGAAATAGGATTCTGAAATACTGCCATTATGCTGTTTCTTCCTGACTTCTAAGCATTGCTCAACAGCAAGCAGTATGCTGGTAGCCTATGCAAGTAGGAAGACATTCAAGTCTTCAAGAGAAAGGACTGTTTAGTCTGAGGGACTGTTTTACAGAGATGAATCTGTTTTTCTCCTTCACCTCCCATCAGCAAAAGTGTTCTATCATCTTTTGTTTATATATTCTCACTGTCATGGTGACCTTTCTTTGGCCAATAAGGGGAGGGGAAAGAAATTTCTCTCCAGAATTTATTCTTCTGTGGACAGGTGCTCACCTGTTGCAACCACTTAACTAAATCATAGCATTTTTCTGTCCAGCTTCTCCTCTTTGCCCACAAGCAGGCTTCCATGTTTCCCCTCCGCCTCACTGGAATTAAATGCGTCTGGTTTCTGTCCACTGAACTGCTTTCCTGTAAGACCTGGAAGGCACTGTGTGAAATGGGAGCAAAAAGGAGGCTTTCCCCCAGAAAAAGCAGAGCAAGAAAAGGCATTTTATCTGCAGCTTTGGGTTTTTTACATGTCCTTTTGCGCTCTGTCCTACACCGTGTGTTTGCCTTGAGTCATAACGGTGTCATGTTTGACCTGGGGAAGTACTGAGATTACTCAGAATCGGCTTATTGTTGTCCAAGTGGCAGCGTTCAGGAACCAACAAACAGCTCTTGTCTTTCATCCCTGCTGCTAGAAAACTGTGCAAACAAACTGGAACTCAATTAAGAGATGTAATAGGGTTCTGGAGAAGCAGCCTCCTTTTTCATTGCTAAACAAAGTGTTCTTCTGCCCCAGAGCTAATTTTCAGATAAGCAAATAGGATCTCTGCTGCTCTTCAATTTTTGTCTCCTCACAGGAAAAAATTCTCAGGAGACCTTCACTGCAGATGGCAAGTGAATTCATTCTTCCTTTTTTTATTGTTCATAAAGGATTCTGTTTCTCAAGGATAAGAATAGTATCTTCTGAGAGTGCATGATGCTGGATTTTATGCAGATGGCATTGCAACTTCACTACATTCTTTCCCCCCACTCAGTAAATGGAAATAAATTAAAATTGGTACTAGCATCCTACGGACTTGAGACTAAAATGTCATTTTTTTCAGAATTCCAAAGTAGATGCTGTCTAATGCCTCTTCCAGTGTCAACATGTTACACTTCTTGAGTTTAGCTTCCAACTCAGTTGTGACTGCCATTTTCACCCCTTTATTCCTGCCTTAGCTATGTTATCCTGTCTGTTTCTAGCAATCCTTATCCTCACTGAAAGCTTGCAGAGTTTTATTTTAATTTTGGACCATACTGAAGTTTTTAGCCTTTAGCCAGTCCTCTCTATTTAGTAGCCCCACTTACGTTGTTCTTTTTGCTGTACACAGCACTGTGCTACAGTTTTATTTCTTTAGCAAAGTCTTAACTCGATTTTGGCAATTCTTACTGTTACATTTTCTGGCAGCCAACAGATAGCTTTCCCATTTAACTAAGTGCTTTTCCCTTGTTTTTTTTAATTGAGTCTGTTTATTTCTGTTAGTGTTTTGTGTTTATCTGGATGTGGTGATTATTTGGGGGGGCGTATTTTTGTTTCTTTAGTGTTGAGGATTTTTTTTTTTAAAATCTATTTTTATTCATGGAAACAACCCATTGACTTGTGTTTTTAAGTACTCACTCCAGGTGACTGGCCTAACTTCATCTCAGGAAAAGCTTTGTTAAAAGTCTTTATGATAATCTGTTGTTTCTTCTTCTAAGTAAGTTAATTTAAATTAACTTACCCTGCTGAATTGAGCTTGTTTTCTGTGCACGTCTTTTCCTTTGTGACTGCTTGGCAAAGTTCTTTGAATAGAGAGAGAACACTTTATCTGTTCACTTGCTGACCCATCAAGGTGTGTGAGTCTGAAGCTGAGTTAGAAACCAGGATGTTCCAAGCAGTACTACTGCTTAATGAAAAATGTGCCTGAAAATATGTACTAGACATGTCCAAGTTAGTGCTGTGCTGAATAATTCCCATTTTGAGTCATCTGCAGGCTGTTAGATTATATGGTTCTTAACACTGGGTTTCAGTGGAATTTCTTTTGGACTTTGGAAGTAGTACGTATTCCTCAGAGATGCCCACTGATCTCTGCTTTGACTTTATTCTGGAGGGGTTTTTTTTTCCCTTCTGACCCATTAGACTTTCTCTGTCTTAATTTCCTTTTGCTGCTGCTCCTTTCTCTTGGATTTGTTCACAATTAATCATGCAACTATTTCACAGTGGTGGTAGTAATGGTAAGCTTAAGCTAGACCATTAAAGAGACATCACTCTAACAGTGGAGTTATAAACTGAAGGATAGGAAGACTAGTTGAAGGATGAAGGGAATAGAGAATACGAGAGAGACTTACTATACTGGTACCAGCTTGTTGTAAAAGGAATGTGGGTTTGTTCATTTCTGAATAAGTTTTTGACTGTCTTTTCCGTATCTTGTCTAGAACGTAGATAGTAAAGCCATGCGTGACCAGCGATTAGACATGCAGCGAAGAGCAGCAGAGACTGGTGATGATGACCTCATTCCATTTGGAGACCGACCAACTGTGTCGAGATTTGGGGCTATCTCTCGTACTTCCAAAGCGATGTACCAGAATTCTGGTCCCATGCAGGCCATGGCAGTTCAGGGAGCTACCACCAAATCAATCATTTCAGGTACGATGTGTGCTCTTGGATTTTGCTGGCTGTTGCTATTTTCTTTAGTGCTACAGTGTAGTGCAAGTTGAGGACAGCCCCTGTGAACTTGTTTCTTGTCTTAGAAATATAGATGAGATGTATGTTATGCCACCAAAAACAACTCTAGGTAGGGCTACACTGAGAAGCCTGAAGAAAAAGACTGCCACTGCTTCCTGTTCCACGGACAGGTTTGTGCACACGTAGTGTTTGTGTTGGTTATTTGTTGCTGTTGGGAAAAAGTTATTTTGTTCTGCTGGTCCCTCTGAGATGAGGCTTCTTATAAATCTGTTGTAGTAGAATCCAGAAACTTACTGCTTTCTCAAATATATAATGCAAAACCATCATAATGAAGTACTGTACTGCACTCCTACTTCATGGATAGTTGCTGCTTCAAGCTTAATGCAGCCATTGTTTTGTGTACTGTTAGGCAAAGCAAATAAAGTAGGAATGGTTTATTTTCTACACATTTATTTTCTAATCACATGTATAGTGTGGCTTACTCTAAAAGATGGTCTCTTTCTTGAGGTGAATAATCTTAAGAAAAGACTTAATTATATTCCCCCCAAACTTCCTTCTAGATTTTTTCAGGAGTTAACTGCTGGAAACAAAACAAAAACTCATTTGCTTAATTCAAGCAGTAACTTTCTAGACTTTATCACAGGTAGAACTCTGGCTTCCCTGAAAGCTTCATCTTCAAACTGGTGTTAACTAGGTATCTCCAGAATTCTGAATCAACTCTTGAGTCTTTTAGGAACTTAAGTAATAAAAATAATTGCTCTTCATAGTGGCTGTAAGTTTGTTTGTGTGTTCCCTGCGTGTGTGAGGTTCTTCACAAACTCAGACTCTGGAAGGCTGTAGCAAATCTTGTTGGACATGCAGGAAGAGTCATGCGTTACGCACGTGAGGCTGGTCACACATAGTATTCTTGTGTTCATTTTGGCAGAAGAAACATTAGACTTCGTCACACTTAGGGCTGACATTGCTGGTTATTCTCTAATTTCTGTCCAGTTCTGTGTGTTGGCTGAACTACTTAAAGGATAGTTTTGTAGTAATGTGGCATGGTTTTCTTTCTGATCACTGACAGACTACAATCCTTATGGAACTCACGGTGGCTGGGGAGGCTCTCCATATTCTCCTCATCAAAATATACCTTCTCAGGGACGTTTCAATGACAGGTAGGATTGCTTTATTTTTTCTTTGCCTTTTTCTAAATCTTCTTTATCTATTTCTTTCGTGCCAGCTGAGTAAAGCTTTTTTTGGAAATCTCCTTATTTTTGCTTTTCTGATCCCGAAGGGAGAGACTGTCCATGTCAGATGTGGCTGGTCATGGGAAACAGTTGCCCTCAGCGGAGCGAGAGCAGCAGCTGCGCATGGAGCTGCAGCAAGTGGACCATCAGATTAGCCAGCAGACACAAATGCGAGGACTAGAGGTTGGTACCAACATTTGGAAGAGTGGTGAGGGGTGGTATGGAGAGAGATGAAGCTAGTAAAGCTGCTTTTCATGTGTTGATGGTCTTTGTCTGACTGTAATGATATTCAGTAACTACTTAATTCTGTGATGCCAGGCATCAGGACTATGGTACAAGTGTAAACCTCTCTGCTTAGCAGCAGAAACTTCCCTGCACCTCACGTGCAAATCAACACCATGCTTGAATCTGCACTCTGTGCTCATTCATGTTTGCTTTCATTCTCTCTCTCTCTCACTTACTCCCCCTCTCTGTTCATCTGTTAACTCAGAGGCAAACTTGTGGTGTAGATACCTGTTCCTCTTGGCTTTACTGCCATTGAAAATGTCTGATTCTATGTACAGAAAGCTATGACCTTCATCTGTTTCATGTTTGGCTTTGTGTTGTACCTGTTTCTTCCTAAATAGCGCAAGCCACAAGAGTCAAGAAAATAAAGATACTTAGCTTGAAAAATTAAAGCTTAATATTTTATGTCTCCTTGCTTAGAAGAAATGTAGTCAACTTGCAACATGAGGAAAGATAGGAGTCTGCGTTTGTAAAAGAATTAATGAGCTGAAATCTTTGTATTTTGTGAGACACAGAAGGAGATATGTCAAGGCATGACGAAAGAATTGTTTTAGCAAAGCTTTAGTGACTTTTTTTTTTCCTCCTAGGAAAAATCAGTAAATATTTACCAGAAAACTATTCTAGGTACCTCAGCAACTATTCGTACTCCCAGAAGGAGTTGCTATAAGTAGTGGATAGCCACTTCTGCTGAAACTATGGTTACCTAAGAACACGTGTTACAGAGGAGGGTTATTGCAGATTGGTTGTAAGAGCTCACGATTTTTAAGTCACAGCAGCAGTTACAAGTAGCATGCATTTCTTAGTTACTTGTGTTCTTGTGCTCTTGTTTGGAAACAAGAGGAGAAAATGTTTTTAATCTTGCATGTCTGCCTTTGCCATAATAGAAGAGTATTGGAAAGTTGCAAAACCTGTAGATGGCCTGCCTCTCCTGCTCATTATTATTGTGATTGTGTCAGTGTTAAATCCTACATAGTTGAGTTTTGAGCCTTGATTTTGCCATAATTTGAATTTGTCGGAAGTAATTGGTTATTTTGAGTAATAACAGCTTTCAATTTATCTTGTGTTCAAAGCTGCAAGTAGATATTTGAAATCCAGGAGGCTTTATTGATTTACCTGTTACAAGGTTGTAGCAATTGCTTAATTCAGTCTGAGCATGAAGAACTAGATTATTTTGCTTTCTTCTCAAATGAATGAGCATTTCTACTTGTAGACCAGCCAGATGTTTGGTTGTGTGGAGTAGTAGATAGTGTGTTTAAATGCAGAGCACACACTTATGGAACTGATTCCCGAGTATTAACAGATATTAACAGATTTTTGGAGTGGCTGACATGGTTACTGCTTCTACTTGGCTGCTAGTAACTTGCAACTTGTGAATGACCATAGTCACTTGCCCCTCTCTGTTCCTGTGCTTCCTAATCTGGGTCAGTAGAGAGCTACATATTGACATCCACATCTCTCAAGATATTTTATATGATTTAGTAATAATACGGGCTCTATTACAGTAAAAGGTATTTAACACTGTTTGTTTAAAAGTGAAAAGACTAGCCTGCATTTTAAAAATGTTTAAACTTGCATTGGAAGTGGTTTCAGTTGGGACCTTGTAATGGAGAGAGAAGGCTTTGGTTTTGCAAATAAGCAATACTCTAGAGTTATGGCCTAGAGCTCTTTCTGTGCTTGGTGTGTTGTGTGCTCAGTTGTGTATGTGCTTGGCTTTATGCATTTAGGCTGTTAGTAACAGGCTGCTGTTGCAGAGGGAGGCGACTACCCTGGCAGGCCAACCACAGCCCCCACCCCCACCTCCCAAGTGGCCTGGGATGATCTCAAGTGAACAGCTGAGCTTGGAGCTACACCAAGTGGAAAGGGAAATTGGGAAGAGAACCCGTGAGCTGAGCATGGTGAGTGCCGTGGGAGTGGGAGGCAGAGAGGTGGAGTGGAGAGCTGTGTAGGTGGCTGCAGCCCTTTCACCCTGGCAAAAAGGCTCTCTGCTGGATGACCACAGCTGGAGTCATCCATCTCCCTCTTCACTTCTTTATTCTTCAAAACCTCCTGAAAAGTTTCTTGATTCTTCTTTGTGAAGAACTTGAATTCTAGCCACTTCAAAATACTCTGCTGTTATTTTGTCACCATTTGAAAATAAGTGTGGCACTGAATTTGTTGAAAACTATGAGTTGTCTCCAAGGTCACTGTGCCATGAGTTGTATAAACTGCTTTAACATAGAAAACATCATCTGCAGGTACAGGCTAGTGTTCCAAAGTCTGTGTGCTGTTACAGTCTATGGTCTTTGCTTGTTGTTACAAGAATCATCCCTTCCTTTTGGGAAATACTGTGTCCTGAGAGGATGAGCATATCTTACCGAGTCTGTTTTCTTGTCTCATGGCTTTTGTGGGTTACACTGTATGCCTCCAATTTACAGGCCTTCATCGTCAGTCCCAAGGGATGAAGTCTCAAATTCTTTTAACACAATGCTAAAGAATTTTTCTTCTGTCCTTTTTTTAAAGGAGAGCCAGTCTTCACTGGATATAAAAAACAAACTGGGCAGCACTAAACAGACAGAAAATGGACAATTAGAACCGCAAAGCAAGGTTCCAGCTGAGGACCTCGCACTGACATTCAGGTAACAGGAGAATGACTTAATCGGGGTCACTCTCTGGTATATGAGTAATACCCCTTGCCTCACATTGTCTCTGATGTGGAAGCATCTACTAGGAAAACATTATACAAATCAAGCTTTTATAGTGCAAGCATGAATTAAGGGCCATTTCAGCTGATGAGTAGGTGAGTGGAATGAGACTGTATATCAATTAACGCAACAGAAGAATGGCAATGTTTGTAAGACCAGAGGTCCATCTAGTCAACATTGGATGATTAGTAGGGAGGAGTAGGAGATAAACAACAACCATAAAAGAAATCTTTATCTTCAGTTTTAGTTTCAAAGAAAATAAATGTTCCAAATGCGAGAGGAAAGTTATTCCATCCTGCTAAGGTTTGTGATGTGGATGTTGTCTAGGAAGGTATGTAACTTTGAAACAAAGTTCACTTTTATTTGTAGGCAGTAATTTTTATCTGTGTAGATGGTGGGATTGATTTCAATTCACATTTGATAGTCAATTGAAATAAGATGTTGGCTGGGAATGCTGGAAATCTACACAGCAACTATTTTCAGATGGCTGCAAGCATCTGTGTGTATTCAGACTAATACTTTTGAACAGAAAAGCTCAGATGTTTCATTAAGTTTACATAACTTCATGTGAGCAGTTTGGAATCTGGGTAGTATTCAGAAAGGGTATTTATTCAGAAAATTTATCCCCCTCAATTGCTTATGAAGTCTGCACTTTCTTGAGTTCTGCACTGAACTATTAGATTGAGGCCTCCAGAGCAGAAACTAATTTTTCCATATGAAAACCTGGAAGTAATGAAATTGAAACAACTATTTCTTTTTTTAAATAAAAAAAAATTAAGATAAATGATCCAGATAAGTTAAATATTCTGGAATGTGTGCATTGTACAGATTGATACTGTACGTCTTGTGGCATATACTGAAATACTTTGCAAAACATAACTAATCTAGAACCCTAAAAATATGTAGTCTTGTCTGTTTTCAATTAGCCTTACCTTAGTTCTTCCCTTTCTGGTAAGTATCTGCGGCATACCAGACAACCTATTTGTTATACAAGGCAAGTCTTTACATGTTTAAATATGTTCACAACTGTTCATTGAGATGCTGCAGCAACAAATATTGAAGTCCTTTTACTTAAAATAAATGAAACATCTTAGTAATTACTTTTCTTCACCCTCTCCCCCTTTCTCCTTAACTTACTTTCAGCAGTGATGTTCCGAATGGATCAGCCTTGACACAAGAGAACATTGGCCTCCTGTCAAACAAGACAGCATCTCTCAGCCTGTCAGAGGACCCAGAGGGAGGAGGAGACAACCACGACTCCCAGAGAGCGGGAGTTACGCCCACGTCTGCTCCATGAAGTGAGGCCAGCATACCCCAGAGTTTCTTTTGCTGGGGTGTTGGTAGCTTCCATCACGTTTTTTTCCAGGGGTGATTGGAGAAACCCAGGAGCAACAGCAGTAGCAGAGCAGCAGGTCCAGAGGCAATGTGCACAAACACAACTACTAGAAACAAATCCTGCACATAGTTCACATTAACGCATTTTTTAATTAAAAAAATGAAAATTAGCAGTATCTGCAAGCAATTCAAATTAAATTTGTTTTTGTTCTGTGAATGAACTTTATTTTAATAACTTTGGACGCCTTGGATCCCAGGGCTTAAAAAAAAAGATATTATATATATACTCTGTTTGATTAATTGTATGATCTTAATGAAGTAGGTTTTTTCTTTTATTTTGGTATTATTACATACCCAGTGCATAATTCCTTATCACCTTAATTTCTCAACGACTAAAACAACCTGGCCGCTTCCTTGTATGGTTTAAGGATAAACAAGGAATGAGGGTTGGAGAGTAGCTGTGAATTGCAGTGTCAAAAGATGTGTGGCAAACTTCATTCTTAAAACAGTTCCTCCCATTGTGGCTGGGAACTCAACCCTAGCTTGTGTGAGACTGCTTGGTTAGATTATTTAAGTTTAAACTACAAGTGACAGAATCTTTGCAATGCAACAGGTGCAGTCCTTCGCGTATGTCCCAGCACAGCATGTGTAATTAAAGAGGATAACAAAATAAGTGTCCAACATATGTTATTTTATTTGAAGGTTTCTGGCCTTTTATTTTCTGTTAGGACTAAAGAGGTCAGCAGAATGCAGACCAATCTACTACAACGTGGGTATTTCTGAAGCTGGTTAGCTGGGGTTTGTGGTAGAGGGCTTAACTAACCAGTGAAGGTTGTGCAGCCATGACCAAAGCAGAATCTCTAGAAATAGGAAGTAGAGTGAACATAAGGTTATGCAGTTGCTAGGAGGATGTTAACTGCCGATGAGCTGGTGAGGCGTGTTAGTTCATCCAGTGTTTGCTGGGGTTTTTTCCCCCCTTCTCACTATGCCTTTAAAACGGGCTTACCCAAAGTCCATACAGTTGAGTTGATGCAGAGGGACTTCCTGACCTCTCTGCCTTTTGAAACAGGTCTGTCATGTATGCCGCCTTCTCGGCAACTCTTGCATTTGTTTTTTCTTCATTGCTATTTTATCATTATTACTATTATTATTAAAAACACAATAATTTCCTCTATAACTTGATTTTTTTCTTTCTTATGTTTAGTGATACATCAGTTATTTAATTGTAATGCTGTTGTGAGGGCCTTTACTGAAGGAGACCAACATCTTTGATTTGTGTGCATCAATGATGGCAATCTTTAAAAAAAAAAATATAGGGGAATTTTTATTTCTTCTTTAAAGTTGGCATTGTTTAAGGTCTGTGTGTATTAGAATTGGACACCTGAGAATCAATCTGCAGCTTGTATGCCACTGCTGCAGTGAATTCTTCCTAGATTCCCCTTTCATAGGGGAAAAGTTGCGTCAAAATGACCACTTAAGGTGCAGCACGGATCCTGTCAGAAGTAGTTAGAAGTACTGAAAAGCAAATTTTGCTTGATAGGTCTAGTGTGCTACTTCTCTAAGTAGATGCTTTGTAAGCATAAGTTGGAGAAACGGTAAGCCTTTGTAGATGTTTTCTTTAAAAGTTAAAGAAATGAAAGAGATTTTGTTCTTGCCGCACATTTTTTGACTCTTGACGTGCACCGGGGTGAGACCCTGTATACGAAGAACTCTGTGGAGAATGATTTTTGAAGTGCTGCTCCCTCTGCACCTTCTTGGCCTGTTCTCGTTTTTTCTTTCTGGGTTAGACTACTAAAACGGAAAGCACTGGTTATGTAATAAATTACTGCATTGCTTTGGTTGGGTAAAGCAAGAGTTAATAATTTTCTTGGTTTTTAGTTTTTTCCTTAACCTTAACTCCTGCTGAGGTCATAGCAACCTTGGGCTAAGCTTTGCATTCATCATACTGTTAAATAAAACAAAATGGGGGGTGGGAGGGTATACAGTCCCACTATTGCCTACCAGTAGGAGAGTCCAAACAGAAGACTCTTTTGAGTAGCAATTATTTAATTTGCCCAGTCAAGGCACCGCGTTTATATACTATTTCACATTGAATTTGATTATGCCCTACAGACCTGGCTGGTCAAGGATTTGATACACATATTGGCTTGGGATTCGAGCTTTCTTTTTTATTTAAATAAAAATTTATATATAAATATATATATACATATATACGTAGTTATATCTGTATATATATTGGGTATGTTTTAAGAATTTTTTCGCATGAGAGCAGCTGTTGTGATCAAATGTCTGGGAGGTAGAAGCACTGAATGAAAATAAAGGCATTTTTCAGCGCACACGCCCACGCTTTCCGTACGTCTTCACACGGGTTTATTTCGCTCTTAGTTGAACTTTGGCCTCTTAATTGCCAAGAGTAGTTTTGAAGCTTGCTTTTTTCCTAACCCCTCTTAACTTTTGGCAAAGAATCATCTTTGCACTAGAATAGCTTCATCTACATCTTGCTCCCGTCCATCCGTATCTCCTACGTGAGGCCTAGCATTACAGCCGCTCCCCTTGGAGCTGAGCAGAGCTAGGCTGATGCAGTTTTGAGCCTGTCAGGTCTGTTCCTCCCTTCTCTGCTCTGGGCACGACGATGATTAACGTGTTCCCCTGGCAGCCTGCTCACAAGTCAACTGACACAGGCACCGTGCCCCGTGCTCCCATCCTTCAGTGCAGGGCACTACTGTCAGGTCAGCCTTCTTGTTTTTAATTAGTTTACTTCTTCCTGCTGTGTCTTTATTAACACAGGGAGCTCATTTTAGTTGAGATAATTAGTGCAATATTCTAATCTAGGAGGACAAGGCCAGAATGTACCTTTTTTGACTGCAGTAGTTCTTGATGTAAAATGAATTTTCAAAGACGGTTATGATATGTTTGAATCTACAGATTCATTTTCAACACTAGGAAGAAAATCTGGAGGGGCAAAAAAACATTTTGCTTTTTTTTACTTGTGCCAGCTAGTTTCCTTGCCAGGTTAGGGATTAATTTTTTTCTCCGCTTTTGCTCCTGGGAGGAATTCTGCAGTAAGAGCTTTTCAGATTGTTGGCCTACATATGGTGAATGGTTCCAAAACCTGTGGATTAGAAGAGAGACGTTACTGTTGTTTTTTCTCCTTTATCCAGCTCTCTGTGCTGTACTTTGTGCATAGTGTCCTTGTTGTGATCAGTGTGTCCAGGTGAATGCCCTGTTTGCCCAGTATTATAGTTTGGCTTGTTAAATAGTTTGTTTAATATCTACCAACAATATTGATTTTTGGCTTTGTTTTTTTCCCCTCCTCCTCTTGTCCTTTTTCTGCTTTTTTGCAGAAGTTTAGTTGATAAGTCAAACAGCAAAATGCAGTGCATGCTTTTAAGTCTTTCTGGAAGCTGCACCTAAAACTTTCCCTTTTTGTGGAAGAGCATGCTAGTAAAACTGGGAGGACAGATAGCTCTACATATAATGGCAGCATTGACGGTTACAGCAAATAACTAGGGAATAAAAAATTTCTGGAGTGACTCTGTATACTGCTACATTCATTTCTATAGCCCATCATTGTCCCAGTTGTACAGGAATGCTGTCCGCCTCAGTGAAATTGGTTTCAGCTAGAAAGTGGTTTAGTTCCTTCTACTTGGGCAAGAAGAAACAGTATTACAATGGTGTTAGGGCACTACTGCATCATTTGGTAGGTAGGTTAGATTTCCTACTGCAGTAGACAACTTTGAACACTCATTGATACCTGGATTTTAGCCCCAGCACGGACAAACCCCCCCCAGAATAGGAAGCTTCAAGAGTTAGGTTAAGTTTTAGTATGTCAGACAGTGATTCAGTCAATATAGAAATGATGTTTGTTTATTCTATAGTGTTATTTTCCTCCTTCTGTCAACATCTCTTCTTCCTTTCCTGTGACCTAGTTCTCTTTTCTTAATAAGAGAAACTTACACTTTTTCTTCTGCCCCTCTTGTATACTATTGTATCCTGTCCCATTTCAGAGTAGGACTTTTTTTATTTAGATCAGAGCACTTTTCAAACTTGCAACACTGTTATCCCCTTTCTTCTCAAATTCTTCTCTGTCTAGTTTCTTCTGAGTCTTATTCTCTCCCTTTTGTCCATACCTTTCTTCCTTTCCTTCTGTGGCTTCCCCACTCACCCTCCCTGATTGTGTAACAGTGACAGCTTGCTGCCTCAAAACAGAGCATTCAAATGAATTCGCTTAGCCAATAACTTCTGTGAAGTTGCCTTTTCTAATGGTGTTATTACTCAGTGATGCACAAATGTGATATTGCCCCTACTGGTAGGCAAACGGGGGATCTGTATAAACATGGTAAACTGCTGTTTTTCTTTTAAAGGAGAGCCAAAGACTTGTGCTTTACACTTCCCCACCCCACCCCACCCCACCCCCCCCACGCCCCCCCCGGTGTAGCCATTTTGATTGTCAAATCTTTGTAGGGTTTTGTGAGTTGACTGTATTATCCTAATAACAATTTACAAAAGTTAATGATTGTACCAAGCCTTATCCATGCATTGAATTGTGGAAAATCATTCCATTTAGTCATACAATTTGCGATGTACTGAGATGTATCTGGAGTATTCTGACATGTTTTCAGTCTCTCATGTACTCTCTCAGCTGACAGAATGGCTCATTTAGAGAGGGAGAAGGGATATAGAAATTTTATATAATCAAAGAAGCCTTGTCTTTAAGTGTTGAAATCTAAATTGAATACTGATTTAAAATTTCTTCAGTTACAGTAAAAGGTAAATCTGTGTTGCAAATGTGACTGACTTTTAAGCCCATTGGAACTGAAAAGACTTGTCAAACTGTAGCATTACATTAAATTAGATGTGGAAGAAGCAAACTTGTATGATGATATTGTCTATTGACAGCACGAATTGAGTAAGGTGGGGCAAATTCTTTATTAGAAAGGACTAGGAGTGAGGCTTTTCATTGATAATACAAGAAAGCCGCTTGCATTTCCCTTCCTTGATCTAACTTAAACTCTTGCAGACTGTTATTGAGGTTTTCAGGTTCAGAGAGAAATCTGTAAGTCAGAGTAGCATAAACCCTCATTTCCATTGCCATTTCCATTTATAAATCTGGACTATAATGAAGCAGACTTACAGGATAGTTACTAAAGTATCTTCAGTTGACTAGCTATTTCAGACCCGCTTTTATGGTCCAAGAAATTCAGTGCTAATAATGAGGAGGCTCAAGAGCAGGAGTGCCATCTCATCATCTTTGTTCTAAAATGGGGGGAAAAAACCACATAAGCAGTGTGCAAGTTTTGTGCTTGTCCCTGTGTGTATGAAGAAGTTTTTGTAGTCCTAGAATAGATAGAAGGAACACAGAGCAAGACTGGGGCATGATGTTACCTTCATATTCAAATATTGTCATCGTTCACTTTCCAAAACACACACTTCCTATTTCCGTCTCCTAATGTTGGTAGCACTGATTTAAAAACAACCCAAAAAAGTCAGTGTGTCAGCAACTTAATTTTTTGTATCACAATAAATCAATTCCCCTGGATGAAAAAAAGGATGCAAAAGTTCTTGAGTTGTCTAAATGGTAATTTAGACATGAACTAGAAAAACATCTGCCTTGCTTGAGTAAATTTAAACTCTGAATTTGAGGAAAGTGAAACAGCTCTTCTGAGCCACCTTTTAGGTATAGCCTTGGTGCTAACAGTTGGGTGGTTGTTACTTGTGGTATACCAGCATACAGATTATGTAGCGCAAATTGATTTGTTCTCAGGTCAAATATAATCTGAAATGTCAAAAACTTCATTGGGGATTCTCTTTTCCATACTCGACTGTTATCCAACTGCATTATTTTCTGTTGAAATGTTGGGGGTGAAAGAGGCTAGAGTAAGTTAGTTCAAGTTATACAATATAAGTAAGCAATTTTGGGGAATGTTATCCCAGCACAGTGTCCTTACACAGTTAACATGGTCTTTTATTCTTGTGTAGGAAGAAGAATGTAACTGCTTAGTGTTGTCACAGTCTTCGAGGCACTTCTTGTGATGCAGGTAGAGCCTTGATTAGCAGGGAGAGGAGAACAAACTTAATACTGATTTTCTTTATAATTTTATTGCCCCGTGGCAAGTGTAATATGCTGTGGAAACTTTGAACGCTACGGTAAGCAAAGAGGGTGCAGCTTTTTCAGAAATTTCCCGATAAAAAGAGCAAGTGGGAATGTGGATGTGTCTGCATTGGGAACATCCCAGTCATTTGAAGCTTAAAATAAATGTGACCATAATAATCAAAATTGGATGCTTATAGCTTAGTAACCTGAATAATTAACTGATCTTTCCCAGGCGATCTTTCCCAGGCAATCTTTGCAATTCCAGTGAGTTTGTGTATGATTTTAGTTCAAATTGCCAGGTGTTCAGCATCTGGGAAAGTTTAGGTGCCTAGCTTCATCCAGCAAGGCGGATGTCTTTGGATATACAGGTTGGATGTTTTCATATTGCAGGAAAAAACTGATTCTAAGATCTGAAAGTTTTAGGAACACAATTATCAACTTCAATTTGAAAAATACAGTTTTGGTAAAGATGAAAGCAACAGGTGGTGCCGTGTCTCTGAAAATAAAAAGCATTAGAGATGATGGAATTACATATGAAATGTATATGGGGAAATATATCTGTAAGCAGAAAAGAAAATCTTACGGAGTATTTGATGTTTAAGAAATGACTTGCTTCTTTGTAATGTTAAAAAGATTTATTAATAGTTCTATGGCAGACAGTACTCACAAGTCTTTGGCATCCAAACCAGATTGTGTATTGGATGGATCCCACAACTGGATGTGTGCACTGACCTCTTTATTTTTAGCTTTTTAGAAAGAAACTTGGTAGCAGCATTTTATAAATGTATAAAGCAACTTGAGACAGAAGAGAAGAAACCCTGTTCACGTCACAGCTGCTGCACAGTTTACAATTYGTACCTTTAATCCGCAGCCTCTCTTAAGTGAAGCTGCTCTAACATGGGCAAATCTAGCACATCAAATTACTTTCAGTTTTTTTCCAATGTTAAGGAGTTCCCATTATCCCTTTGGCCTCTGCTTGCTGTGTAAGCAGCCTCTATGCTAAGAGGAGCTTTCCTTGAAGTCAGCTTAGCAACTGTGCTGTAGCTTGATTATTTTTTCCCTATTTTCTCTAACTGGTAGCGTAGTGTCGAGCTCTTTCCCCATTGTATTTGTTGCTATGGGGAGGAAGAGGTGAGGCAAGGCATGTGTGGGAGGAGGGAGGAAGAGTTGTGGGATGTTCTATATGACAGCTTCCACCCCCTCTTTGAAAACATCTACTTCCAGTTGTGGGATTTCTCTATAGATGACTTTTTTTTCCTGTTTCTTGTAAGCCTAGTTTTCTTTGATCTTGTTAGTTCCATACAAGTCTCCCCGAGACATTCTGCAGTCATTATCACCTTTTTGGGTGGAGTTTATTTTATTTTTTGGTTTGTTTGGTTTTTTTAAATAACTTTTTAACATTGGTGCATATATGCTTGGGATAGAGCTCATGTAATTTTCCAATCGTATTGATTGTATGTGATTGTGCCCTGCAGAGGTATATTTAACAAAAAATAAAATTAAAAGGATAGTCTAGGTAATAAAGGAGACCATGAGATTTGTTGAGTCAGGTTATGAACTATTTCTTGAATTTATTTAGGATCCTGGATAAGTGGAATTCTCTGTCTGCTGTTCTCATAAATCAATGCTAAACAAAATGTCGTGAATTCTCTCTTTCTGTTTGAACTGGTTCTTTTCTTGCTTTTCTTCTCCTTCTGCAGTTTGCTTCCTTTCCTGCTTCTCTTCCCCATCAAAAAAAATCTTGAGCCTTAATGGGAATGGCTGACTCTGGGTTGATATTGTGAATATTTATTGTTTGTAACTATCAAAACATTTTTAATAGGAGTAGAGATTAAGTAGAACGTATGAGAAGAATTCCATAAACTGAATTCTTTGCAAGTTCAGGGGAATTTTGAAGTCTTGTATATACAGGCCTCGTCATGGGGGAGACATTCAGAGGTACACACGGCATTGAGATCACTTTCCTTGAAAGGTTAGATGCTTTGCTACCTTTTGGAAAAACTGAGATGACAAAAGGAGTAGAAGAAAGAGTTTGCTATATCCAGCTCCCTGTGTCTTTACTCCTGCAACATACTTTTTAAACTTGAAAGAAAAGCCTTCTAGATATTACGCTGAAGTGGGATGGAGTGGATTGAAGGAGGCAAAAGGCAAGAGGATCCAGAGATCTGAAAGTCAGTATTTGTCTCCTTTATTTCTTTTTTAGAACTATAGGGCCCACAGTGTCACTTTTGTATTAAAGAACAAGGAAGTGGAGACCTATTGTGTGTGCATGGTGGTTACATAGAAAAAGCCATATGTTGAAATGCTATTTCTTCTTCCCTCTTCACCTTGCTTTTTTCCCCTCTCAGCCTCACCTTCTTCCATGTAGTGTCTAAGGGTCCTTTGAGTTGCAGATTCAACAAAAAAAAGAGTGGAAAGGTGGTGATTCACTACTTGGTTTGTAAATAGATGGAAGTGTCTACAAGGTCTTATCTGCTTTTCTGTCAGCATTTATATTAAATGATAAATTAATGGAGAACACTTTGAAATATCTCTCATTTTCTGTCTGGGATGAATGTGCATTCTTCTGAATTTTGTGTGAGGTGTAAGACTGACTGTGTAAGACTTTCTCCAGGTCAAGGTGTGTTTGTTCTCTACTGGGCTGGAGCCTAAGAGATGCCAAATAGCAGAGAAGCTGCGTGCCTCTGTTTGGGGGTCTGGTCTGTTCTCCTCTGACTCTGCCTGTAAGCGAAGTGGCTTCCTCATGCATTCAACAGAGTGAACGAGAAAGGATACTCAATTAGCAAAATGGATTATTTTGCTTGAAGAGAGTCTACGTATTTAAAAGACAAAACAGAACAAAACCTTCAGAGCAAGGAGCAAGCAGCATGCCTCTAACGTTGAGCATGTTTTGGAACTTGCCTTAAAGTGAGAATAAGGTTTGCCCCACAGTCTGGTTTGTGGTTTTTCATCTTCTCCTTTCGCTCCTTTTTATGGGTTTTAGCAAGTCAGTAGCTGGCTATAAATCTGAGACTGGGTGAACATAGTCTGATATGGAATAAGCTGCTGCTTTGCTGGAAAACTGTTCCTTCTCCTATTCCAGGGCAAGCACAGCCTTCTGCCCTGGGAGTTCATGCATATGTTTATTACTTCGATCTTTACTTTTGAGACCAGGCACTGTGGATCCAGTCTGAGGTGTGTGCTTTGCTGGACTGACGGTCATCAGGGCTGACTGTTAGGCCCCCTCATCTTCCACACAGTTGTATTTTCTCACCGGATGGCTTGAAGCATGCAGTTCCTATAAAGGGAATTGTATTTAGTGGGCAATCCAGCAGAAAACCGGATGTTTCAGTTGGTGATGGTTTCCTTTCCCCTTTTCCCACTAGTCTGAGGGTCCAGGATGCTCAAGTACTCACTTAGGAATTTAAAAAAAAAAAAAAAAAAAAAAAAAAGTATTTCTGCAGTGGTTGGTTTCTAAAGATGATCTGAAGTGCTGTGGAGAGTCAGATCCCTGTGGAAGGGAGCAGTTGGCTGCTCTGCATCAGGAGAGCTTTGGGGAAACTTGGAGGGTTTTGTATATGGAAAGGAGGGGGGGCTGGGTTCAAGTGGATGGCAGCTGCTGGAAAATTTTTTTCCCTTTGGGTGCGGATACAAGGATAGAAGGGAGCTGCAAAAGGCTAGCCCAGAACATGGGATTTCTTGATCCCATCTTGCTCTGTGAGTGCATGAGTCTTCCTCCTTGTGCGTAGCCATAAAACTCAACAGTGAGCACCCAAAGCACAAACCAAAACCTAAGCAAATTTGTGTTCCTGCTTGCCACTCAGGTATGTTTAAGGGCTGTTTCTGGCTTCTCCAAAAAAAGGGGCAATTCAGAGGACAGCGTGAGCATGTTGAGAAAACACGCTGTCTCCCTGCTGCTGTAAACTGCTCTGAGCTCTTTTCTGTGAAAAGCAGAGAGCAGAGCTTGTGATCTTCCTCCAGAGGTGGCAGGCAGCGGTGTGCTGTACATCACAGCTCCACGGGCACTTGGAAAAGGCAACAGCACCCTGAAGTGAAGGGGTCCCCTGTCGTGGCTGGGATGTCGTGAATTGTTTCTGTAACCTCCTTCCCTGTKATGGTGAACTCTGACTCCCTGTCTCCTGGACTGTGAATGTGGGAGAGACTAAAACTGAGGCATGATGCCTGATCCCTCTTGCCCTAGGTCAGCAGGCTTAGAGCTTTGGTGCTTGGTGATTTTTTTGAGCGGCTGGTCCCTGTTCTGGGTCTGAGAACAGCAGCTTTGGGAGAAAAACAGCCCCTCCACTAGAGCAAACAAGACAGCTAATGATTTGTATTAACACACTTGGCATTTTGGATGCTTCCTTAGGTATAGCTCTGCTCAGGCGTGAGTGCTGGGTTGTTGCTTTGAGCCAAACCAGCAATAAATTGCCACTTAAGTACTGCACTCAAAATGTATTTATCAGCCACCCTAAAGGGTGTGGCTTGGGCAACTTACAGATCCCTTCAGCCCTACAGTTTCAATTCTGGTATTAACCCCACTGTTAATAGGGCTACCATCATTAAAGAAAGCATTTCCATGCTCAGTTTTAGGCGTTCAGCCTCTCTTTTACAGCAAAGCAAGCATGTGGTCGCAATACCAGCGTACTTTGAACTCTCACCAGTGTGACATTCACATTAGCTTGCGCTATATGGGATGTGCAAAATACCATAGGTGTTTGCTCTTGTTTTTACTGCATTAAACTACCCTTAAGCATTGGGTGAATGGAAACCCATGCTTGGATGTCTGCCTGCTGCTCTCTGCTGGGTGTGGAGAATCCCCAATTCCCTGCGCAACGACCCTGGGACCTGCAAGCATGGGAGTTACCTTGGAAAATTTAAACCACCAGCCGCTTGGAGCAACGAGGTATGGTGTGAGAGTCCTTTCTCGTAGAGGACATTTTACCTCCAGCAGCAGATTACAAATACCTAAGCTGCGGGTTACTCACCGACTTGCATTGCAGGTCTGGCCTGATCTGTGGTCAGGCAGAAAGTAATTCTGAGGAGCAGGTGTTTGTGTGTGTTGCTGGGCAGTGTTGAGAGGGGATTGTGTAGCTTTTGTGCTTGCTTTTGATGAAGATATCCCTGATTATAGAACTGATGAGAGAGCAAGGATGATGTTACGTTGGGCAGATTTAAGAGTGGCACTTGTGCCACGAAAGCAAAGTTGGGTCCAGATCATGTCGTCCTTTATTTATTTCCACAATCTTTGTCCTATTTAATTCTAGCCCTTACTGGTATAGTAGGGTCTTTTACTTTCCCCCAAACCAGTTTGCAGCTGCATTTTCCATTAAGACCTGGACTCTTACTGGAGGCCAGTAACAGGGCAGCTTTAGCACCCGCTGAGCCAGCCAGCTCCTGGGTTTTGATGTTCAGGAGGCAATGCTGTTGAATTTGTAGAGCAACTGCATCCCAGATCGGAAATTGTGTTGCTCAGTCCTGCTCCCAACACTGCTATATGTGGGCTGGAGACGGGGGGGGGAGATGCTGTTAATCCTCAGCTTTCCAGTTGTGCAAGTGAAAAGGTGAGTGTATTTAAGAGGGGACGTATTTGAAACTGCCGAGCGTGAAGTGGGGCAGTTTTGCCTGTTTGGGAAGCGGGGGTGACGGGGCTTGGGGCAGAGGGAAACATTTTGCTGAGCTACAAGATACTAAAGTGAGATTTACAAATACCTTAGATAATCACATTTTTATTTGAACTCTTGAAAGTTCTGGGGCTTTTTTTCATGGTATGAGCAGTTAATTTGCTATTGGCAACAACTGAAGGCATCTGGCACTTAACGTGGGGTAGGTGGTCGAACTTTCCCTTGTCAGATTGAACTTTAAAACCTCTTTCAAACTAAACATTGCTTTTTTCTGCTCTTTGCTTAACCTTCTGCAGCTGGTCATCAGCCTTTGGCCTCAGCATCCTACTCCCCTCCCACCCTCCCCTGCTTTCGTCTCAGCTCTGCTTGAGCACAGAAATCTAGTGGGGAAACTGCTTTGGACTGGTTTGGGCTCAAGCAAGACTGCCTGTCCTCTTAACGATTGGCATTTACATCCTAAAAACAGAAGGCTGGAGGTACAGGGGCAGGTAAGAGAAACCGATTCCACTAATACTTCATTATCAATTAACTCCTTGTCACAGGTTCATTTCCCTTTGTACGAGCCTATGAATTTTAGTTGCTGTCAGAGTGGTTTTTTGCTCTGGGCATGGGCCTGAGGAGCCATTTCGAGAGGGCCCTCCCATCCCAGCTCTCACTAGGGCTTGCTTCTGTACAGCTCACCGATGCTCATGCTTGAATTTTATCCCCAACCTGTAGCAATGCTTCATGGTGTGGAGAGCAATTCATAAGGTCAGATTGTCCTGAGTAATCACTGATCTCTTGCCTGGCTGTAAAAGAGCACTCTGATTTGCTTTGCGCTCCGTTTTTGGGGTGTGGGGGGACAGGGAAGGCTTTTCTTCTCAAGAGCCTAAGTCAATCTCARAATGGTTTGAGCTACTTAACATTTGCTGAGCTCTTTAGCGCACTGCATGGGTGCTGTGGGATGTTCACGCTGCTGTGGGTAGCACCGGTAGGTTCAGTAGGGTGCTTGCTGGAGGACAAGCTGTGGGTCTGCAAGCCCAGTTAGTTGTCCTTCCATGCAGTGATGAGAAACTGGGATGGAAATGTCCTGCGCTGGCTGGAGCCCGGCTGTGTTGCACAGCAGGTGTGGGATGGGGGAAGTTTCTGTACAGTTGCCCAGAGCCTTCTGATTTTGAGCTGAATCAGCAACTCGTTTCTTGGCTTTCTACACTTCTTCACAGGGGTGAAGCAGAGGAAAAGAGCCCTTCCTGATTTTTACATTCTTCCTTGCCAGTAACCCCTTTCAGGCGGTGATGTTGCAGTAATACTATTGGGATCCTTCCAGGAGGAAAGCAGTTGACATACGGAGTGCGTGGCAGTGCTGCAGGGGAAAAGGGAGTATCAAAGAGCTGTGGAGGGAGGAGGAGTGTTTTTTGGCCAAGTGCTATGGCAAAGAGCTGGCCTAAGAAATAGCAAGGGCTCTTGCTCTAAAGGGCAGCTGTCACCTCTCAGGGTGGTAGTTCGCCACAAGTCTCACATCTCCCCTCTTGCAGGAAATRCTGTGTACATAGATTGGGTATGTCAGGGCTGAGCCAGCCTGATAAATTTGATTTAAGGCATTAGTATGAAGTCCTGTATCTCCTCTAAGTTGATGGAGTCAGGACTTTACTGTGAAGTAGAAACAGGGAGTGTTTCTCATTTAATCAGGACAGGCTGAAGATGAGGTGCTTTCCCCACTCTTGTGCTTTGGGTTTTAAATGTGAGATTAGCAGCACTTTGTGTGATGGCAGACACCACGATCTGCCTTTATCTTGACAGAAGCAGGCAGTTGTGCTTGTACAGGCAGGTCAGCACGTGCTTGTGGACACGCGTTTCCCAGGCGGTGAGCGGAGTGACAGGGCAGGGACTGCAGCGAGGTTGTCCTTTCTGCGGTGGGACCGGCCGCAGGCACGTCAGTGCTGCTGGAGCCAGGGAGAATTAAGCGTGGGTGAGGGAGGGCTGCTGGCAGGCAGCGAAGGGCCGCTCCGGTCCTGGCCCTAGGGCTGCGGAGCACAGAAGTGTGCCTGGCTTATTGCTGGATGGTTTTTTTTTTTGGTTTTTTTTTTGGTTTTTTTTTCTTCTTTTCTCCCCTGTAGGAGGGAAAGGTTCGGAAGAGCAGTGCTTCCTGGAGTACTTTGAATTGTCCGAATAGTTTTCCTTTCTCTTGCCCTCCTGCCCTGGGTGTTGTTTTTTATTTCTGTATTTGGTTGACTTCCCTCCCCTTTTAGATTTTTTTTTTTTTGCCCTTTGTGGTGTTGCATCTATCCTAAACCTTTTGAAAGATAATCTGTTTGTTGTTACCAGCAAGAGCAGTGGCCGTGGCCTGAGCAAGTACGTCTTGTTTTGCATGTTTTCATGCAGTACTTGTTGCTATGCTATTAGTGTATGCTAGGGAGGGCCCCTTAGGGCTCAATACACTCTTGGTGCCAAATGATGTAATTTTCTGCTTTTGCAGAGGAGCTGGAGCCGAGATGAAGTCATTGCCCAAGAGCCTGGGGAGGGGGTTGTGAAAGAACCCAGAGGTCTCCTGCATCCCAGATCGGCCCTTGAGTCGCTCCCGTTTTCCTCGCCCCAGGTGCTGGCCCACCAGCGCTGGCAAGACCACAGACACGGAGATCACCAGTGCTAAATGCAGCTGATCTTTAATTTAGTTACTCAGGAGGCAGTGCTTGGTAGCTGCTGCGGCAGTGAGTACGTGGGGGCAGCCAGAGACCTTCCCAAGTTAGACATCTCTTTGAAAAAGTCTTTCACAGCGTGCAAGTCCTGGGCAGGCTGCCAGCCCCTTCCAGTAGTTGTTTCCCGAGCTGTTGTGACTGCGGTCCATAAGCTTCCTCCCACGGGGTATGTGAACAAACCCAACTCAGAGTCATGTAAAGGGCATCTCAAAACCGCAGTGCACAGGAAATCTTGTGTGCCACTTAATCGGCCCTAGGATGGCTGATGAGCCCTTGCTGCCAGAGCTGATGAGGTGTGCAGATCTCCTGCTTTAGCAAAGGTGGAAAGTATAAATTCTCTCTGCCTTGCTGGGAGATTTTCAGAGACCTGCTTTTGCTGGAACATGGTTATTAACATTAGCCTACCCTCCTCAGGTACCAGGGACAGTCAGTTTGCATTGAGGTGTTGTGAACTTTGGACAGGAATAGCTGTGATGCACCAGCTACACCATACATGCTTATAAAATACACTTTTTAGGGATTAAAGATGCTCGATGCATGGAGGGACCAACTCCCTGGAGACCTTTTCCTTATCACCTCTCTGCTGTAACGTTTCCTGCATCAGTAACTTAAATAGCGTAGAGCTGAGGTGAGCCTGAGAGCACAGGCAGTAATTGAAGGGGACAGAGGAGCTCAGGGGTGAAGGGAGAAAAGAGACCAGGAAAACTAGGAGATTCCCCTAGGGAAAAGGGGAAGGAAACAGTCAAAAACACTTTGTCTAAGGCCAACTGGTCTGTGGAGCTCGAGGTACCTGGGGGCTCTCCCCATGAGGAAGGCGGGTAGGATCTGTACGGAATCATAAATGCACCTGGACTGCAGATCGGGGCAGCTGGGTGGCTTTGCCGGCTCTGTGCTGGCTCCTGTCGCAGGCAGGCCTGGGGGAACGCCGCACAGGCAGGGTCCTTTTGCTGGCCGATGGGGTGGGCTCAGAAGTTCAATCCATAACGTTATTGTACAAACTTGTCAGGGTTGAGCCTGCTGCTTAAAAAGAGGGCACCCAGGGCTCCAGGAAAGCAGAGTGTATTGTTTCTAAAAGCGGTGTGTGCTCAGAGGCACGCTTGTCCTGCTGGTGCTGTCTGTCCTGATTTATCCTGCAGCTGCGGGACAAAAGGATGATTGGAGAGGACTGTGGGGCTCCTGTCACTCTGATGTTGGCTGAAACGGGGCCTGTGGGCTGTGGCAGCACCATGGGTTTTCTGGGCAGGCGAGTGTATATAAGCTCTCTCTTTCTGGTTCTAGGACAATGCATCTTTTTGTGGTGTGTCTCATCAGTGTCTGGGGTCTGGCTGCCCCTGAGCACTACGTCGTGGAAGACATCTGCACTGCAAAGCCACGCGACATCCCGGTGAATCCCATCTGCATCTATCGCAACCCCGAGAAGAAGGCCCAGGAGAGCGAGGGGCAAGAGCCAGGGAAGGGCAAGCTCCCGGAGTCCACTAACCCCCGGGTCTGGGAGCTGTCGAAGGCCAACTCGCGCTTTGCTGTTGTCTTCTACAAGTACCTGGCTGACTCCAAGGACAATGGGGAAAACATCTTCATGTCACCCCTCAGCATTTCTACAGCCTTCGCCATGACCAAGCTCGGAGCTTGTGGTAGCACCCTCCAGCAGCTCATGGAGGTTGGTGGCACTTCCTCAGCCTTTTCCTGTAGCTGTCACCAGGGTCTGAAAGACAGCAAAGGTGATAGTGGCTGACCGCTGCTAAAGGGCTCTCTGGGGCAGGATGGCTCCCTGGCTTGCGAAGGGAGACCTTTATTTAAACCAACCCCTGGGAAGGACAATACACAGGCTGCTTGTCTCTGGGTTTGTTTAGATCCCAGCTCTTTCCTCTGACTCCCTGTTTGGATCCAGCGTTCAGGGTGGATTTCCTGGGTTTGAGAGGTTAGTTTTCATCTGGAGGAAAGGAAGCCCATTTGGGAGATGAGGGAAGGGAATGGGAACAGTTTGTTCCTTGCAGATTGGGCGAGCAGGTAGCTGAGCAGGTAGCTAAGTCTTTTCTTATGCAAAAAGCAGGAAAAGCCATGATATCAAGTCCCATTGGGAAAGGCTCTTTTTCACATTCCCTCTCTCTCCCTTGGGACAAAAGTAAGATACGGGGGACACCCTGCAGTCCACCTGGCTTCCAGGGCTCTGCCACCCTGTTGGGAGCACAGGAACATCAGTTACTTCTTGAGGGCCTCCTTGTAGTAAGCGTAAGAGCAGTCTGAGCACTCAGCCAGGACTAAACAGCTTCTGTCTGCTTGTGTTGGGCAGTATTACAGCCGCACAGTCAGGGCCTGAGCTTTCCAGGCAGGAGAGCCTGGACGCAGGGAGCATCTCCCTCCAGCCGTGGCTCCTAAACTCGGAGGAGGGGAGCTCTGGTCCTGGACTGAGAGGTAATCCTGAGTTCTGGCTCTCCCGTGGGACCAATTAACTCCCTGCCTGTCCAAGCACTCTTCTCACTGTCAGACCCGCTCGCCTGACAGCACTCGTCTGCCATGTGGGGTTTGGTGCTGCCTGTACCTTCCTCGCAGATGGGAGACTGCAGCCCAGAGGGGCCTTTCTCCCTGCAGTGAGGAGGTGTGAATCAAACTGCTCCACTTGTCCCCACTGCCGCTGTCCTTACAGATCCTGCCTCTGGAGTAAGTAATGTTGGGGTCTCCTGCTGTTATCCACACAGTCTGGGCAGAGCAGAGCAGTGAACCGTATCTCCAAAATCTTCACTCATGCCTTCCCCTCTGGGCAGCCCTTCCCACTGGAAGGGGACCCTTCTCTCGCTGAGCTACCCAGGATGCAGAGCTGCACTCCTCATCCCCTCTTTTCCATACAAAAGAGCCAGTAACACCACCTTTGCCTCATAGGAAATGGTGCCAGAGATCCTGGATGTTCATGTGGAGCAACGTGCTATGGGATTTTCTGTGCCTTAAAGCCCTGAGGTTGGATAGTAGTAGACAAATCATAACTGTCCTTCCAGCTGGCAGCTAGGRGCAGATAAGAAAACACTGTGCTGCAGAAATCTACCCTCAAAACGATTGCTACATATTCCCATTCTCTGCAAAAATAGCTAACATGTACCAGAATTACTCAAGAGGCCGTGAGAATTGCTCCTGGGAAGGAGCAGCCTTTGGCATCATCACAAGGGGGTTTAGCACAAACCTTGTGAGTCCTCCTGTGACCTGCACTGACCCGAGAGCTGCTTCCAGGTCCCATCAGCGCGATGCTCATCTTGTGTGAGGCGCTCGCTGGGGTGTGGTTAGGGGGTTTGTGAACGCTCTGCATAAACTATGTCAATTTGAACAGCACTGGGGAAAGCCTTGTGGTTCATATGCCGAGCTAGAATCTGTTCCCTGACAGGGGTCAGAGTGCTAGTGATGTGTTGCTTTTACGTAGATTTGGGTTCCAAATTAAACATGGAGGGTGAAGCTCTGAGGGCCTGCAAATTTCTTGGCTCCCTGATTTAGGCTGTTGAGCAGCAGGCAAAGGCTGCATCGCCACTTGCTGTGGGGCCTGGGAGCTGTGGGAGCACAGGAACCTGCTCATGGATTCCTTCTCGCTGTTTGGCTCCTCCAGGTCTTTCGATTTGACACCATTTCAGAGAAGACATCTGATCAGATCCACTTCTTCTTTGCCAAGCTGAACTGCCGGCTTTACAAGAAAGCCAATAAATCTTCAGAGCTGGTATCAGCCAACCGCCTCTTCGGGGAGAAATCTTTGGTCTTTAATGAGACGTACCAGAACATYAGTGAAATAGTTTATGGAGCAAAACTCTGGCCCTTGAACTTCAAAGTGAGTTTGAACTACTCGGGATTTTTCTTTTTTGTTTGTTTTTCCATCCCCCCCCTGTCCTTCTGCTTTTGCTACATCCCTATCTTTTGCCCGCAGGGAGTGCCCCGCTGTGGGTGTGTGGGACATCAGTGAAGGCAGGAGGGAGTATGGGATGCAGCTCCTCCTGTCCCAGCTCACCTTAACCACAGTCACTTCCCAGCTTCTCGTTTCTAAACGCTGCAGCACTACGCTGGGAGCAGTGTCCTCCCCGAGCACACACCCTGTTAATCTGTCTCCTGCAGAAGGGATAAAAAGAGGTGTTTAAAACCCTTGACTTAACCTTTTTTGGTCTCTTCCTTCAGGAGAAACCAGAACTTTCCAGGAAGATCATTAATGAGTGGGTGGCTAATAAGACAGAGAAGCGCATTACAGAAGTGATCCCAGAAAGAGGTATTGATGATCTCACTGTCTTGGTCCTGGTCAACACCATTTATTTTAAGGTATGGCTAACAAAACTGGGGGAGCAGCCCATTTCCCTGGGGGAAAACACAATGCTCATGTTTGTCCTCCCCCTCTCCCTTTTAGGGGCACTGGAAATCGCAGTTCCCAGCTCCAAACACAAAACTGGATTTATTTCATAAAGCCAATGGTGAGACCTGCAAAGTCCCAACTATGTACCAAGAGTCCAAATTCYACCACGCGTCCATCCCCCAGGACAATGTCCAGGTGCTAGAGCTGCCTTACAAAGGGGACGATATCACGATGGTGCTGGTCCTGCCCAATGCTGGGAYGCCGTTGGTGGAGGTGGAGCGAGACCTGACATCGGAGAAGCTGCAGGACTGGATAGACTCCATGACGGAGGTCTCTCTCTTAGTCTACCTCCCTCGTTTCCGTGTCGAGGACAGCTTCAGTGTCAAGGAGAAGCTGAGAAAAATGGGGCTGGAAGATCTCTTCAGTCCGGAAAATGCCAGACTCCCAGGTCAGATGTGGAGACGGGGTGGTGCAGGGTGGAGGTGGGGGTAACCATTCCTCCACAGGCACCAGGGCAGTAAGTGCAGCAGCACGTGAGGAACAAGAACACGGAAGCATTTAGATGTTGCTGCAGTCAATGATGGACTCTGTGGTCAAGTCCCATCATGGACACACAGCCCTGCTCTGCACTAAGGACATGGGAGTTAAGCAATCAATTGCAGTTGGTGGAGGATATTTTTGTTTTAGGGTAGACATGCCTTCTGCCTGAACACAGGCCGTGAAGGATGGATGTGTGTTTTCTCTTGAGCTGTTGTCTAAAAACATAGTTTTAACTTTCACCATTTTGTATTTCAGGTATCATTGCAGAGGGCCGTACAGACCTGTACGTATCTGAGGCTTTCCACAAAGCCTTCCTCGAGGTAAGCCTTGTTTTGTCCCAGGGGTGTCTTCCTCTTTGTTTTTAAAAACATGAAGCATTAAAAGAAAAAACAGCTCTGAACCCATCGTGTTCACTTCCTCAGCAATCTGGGGCTTTGGTGGGAGGTGGGAGCTTGGCACCCACCTCCCATGGGGAAGGAGGGGGAGCCCTCGACATACTGCATAATGCCCATATTTTAATCCCATCTTCTCTTTTGGTTGGTAGGTGAATGAAGAAGGCAGTGAGGCATCAGCTGCTACAGCTGTCACAGTCTCCGGCCGTTCCTTCCCCATGAACAGAATAATCTTCAATGCCAACAGGCCCTTCCTGCTTTTCATCCGGGAAGCTGCCCTCAACACCATTATCTTCATGGGCAGAATAGTTGATCCTTGCTCCTAAAGGGGCTGTCAGGGCCTCGCTTCTCCCTTTTCTGCCTCCGGAGAAGGGGCAATAGGGTATTGCCACAAAGCCCGGGCTGTTCCTGGGGTGGTTGGTCTTACTGTTTGGTGCAAGCTGCAGGGAGGGACTGTACCCAGCTGGGCTGTTACCGCTGCTCCTTGCTGTGTCGGGTGAGGGGGCTCAGAGGGCGCCTCACCTGCTCCATCCTTCATTCAAAGGGAAGCAGAATTTTTTCCGGCACCAGTATTTTTGTGGCACCCAAAACTGAGTCCAGCATTGCTGTCGTTCTTATATCCAACCCTCCTCCCTTTCAGGCCTCAAACTGTAACTCTGATCCCCTGGTACATTAAAAACCTATAGATCTGTATGTAACAAACTGATCTCTGAATGGACAGTTTTCACTAAGTCACTTCCTAGACTTATTTAAACTTTCCTTTTTCAACAAATGGGCCCTTCCCTGCATGCCCCAGACCCAGCAGAACAACCCCATGCTGGAGAGGTCAGTGGAACAGCAGCAGCCACACGGCATGTGCTGGCTGGGCCAGAAACATCTTTACACAGCTCTGCGTGGACCAGCTGGTGGGTGGCAGAGCTGCCAAATGCTGGAGCCCTCCTTGCCAACAGCTCTGGTGTGTCYGATGTGGCCATGCGCTGCGCAGTCACTAGTGAAAGCCTTGCAAGGCTGTGAATTTTTCTTTGAGTAGTAAGATTTAAACCAGCTCCATGCTGAAAGTTAAAAGTGGGGGTGTCTATGAACCGTGACAATGCCCAGGTAAGGTAACCAATATCCATAACTCTGTTAAAAATCTGTTATTTCACCTGCAAGTTTACTCCTAGAGTGGAGATGTCCTGGCCTGCTGCCATGTTACATGTGTGATCTGACCTCTGGTCCACCCAAGGTGGCCACGCTGCTGTAGGACCTCTGACAGGGTTGTCTTCAAGATGCAGAAGAATGTGGTGAGCTTTCCTCTAAGATTTCTGCATTTAGGGCAGCTGTTAAACAAAAARGGCAGTGAAAGCACGGTCCTGTCCTGTCGTCAGTACGTTACAGAAGTGTTGTGTGCAGACAGCAGCTAAAACACCAGTAGATGGCACTCCCCAGCGTGCATTTACTCTGGATTTTGTAGAACCAGTGAAACATCTGCCTTTATAAAGGCTTCCTCGCAGCAGCAATTGCAGCAGCAATTGCCACAGCAAGCGGAGCAATGAGGGAGTTAACTTAGATGTGCCAGTCTGTGGAAGAGCTGGTGTGAGAAGATGTTTGGTYATGTCTGGGAACATCTCTGTATGTGTCTGGGAAGGTCTCTAGTTTTGGAAGGTTTTGTAGCCCTCTCTCTTCTGTTCTCCAGTAGGAAGGTTTGAGCATCTGTGTTTGTGTTGCAAGTGGTGCACGGTTTGGACCCGGAGAGTCACCTCCCCTGTTGTACCACAGGGCTGTAGCGATCGGTCCCCTACACACAGAAGAGACCTGTAAAGCACTTAGCCTTTTTGTGCTGACGTGCTTGCCTAGGGTAATACCTCTGAAAGAAGCTGTGTATGCAGCTACTTTAATGCAGAAGCTGGGGCCCTGGAAGAAAAGGGGGAGCATTTTGGAAATCATTAAAAGCAGTTSTTCTTCTCCCTGTCCTACTCTGGCACTCACCGCTGTGTCTTTTCTTGCTGGATCCTATCTTCTGCTTGCTACCTCATTGTGCAGCTCCAGAAACATACGGTCTCCTCCTGTAGCCTCTGCCTTTGCGGTTGTGCTCCAGGCTGCGGAGGTGGGAGGCTGGCAAAAGAGGAAGACTGAGGAAATGCCTGGGTCTCCCTAGCATGGTGCTGAACCAAAATGCTTCACCTGCCATTGGCAGCCGGGAAAGCCTTCTTGCTGCAACAGGAATCGGGCGCTTGGCCTGCAGCGAGAGTATAGTGCTTTCTCTACCCCCTGAGACCGAAAAGGGCTGAGCCTGCAGAAGTGATGAGGCAAAGCTTATTTAAAAAGAAAAAAAAAAAAAAAGGACAGAAGTCATCTAAGATGCCAGGAGAAGCAGCCTGGCACAGCCCAGCCTCTCCCATGCTGCTAAGCTTAGGGCAGCGTGGAGCTGTGTAAAGCAGGGACCAGGCTCTCACACCACGGCTGATTTGAAGCAGGCAGCAAAGAGAAAATCAACGTCAGATCAGACCAGTCAGCTACAAGACAAAGACGAGGATCTGAGTATTAAACCATTTAATTCTCAAACCACTCACATGCATAATGTTCTTTTACACAGTGTTAAAAGAAAGAAGAAAATGCGATTCGTTTTTTTTTTTAATACAAACAGAATTTCAAGTATACATTTATAGAATTTTCAAAGATTCCTACCCAAGTTGCTAAGTTTTCATTCACATTGTTCTTAAAGCTGTCCAACGAGAGCGCTTTTTTGCTAAACTGCTTTCAATGCAATTGTACAGTCCCCTCTACCYTGGTTTTATTTCCCCCTTCCCCAACTCCGGTTCTCTTACCAGCCTTGCCTGCCCCCCCTCCAGCAACACTGGCCGTCCCTGTATGCCATCGGCCCCTCCAAAGAGTTTCTATCTGCCAGCTCCCACTGGAAGAGGAAAAGGAAAGCGACGGTAGAGGACCGGCTTGGGAACAGCTTGTAAAATCATTGAAGAACAGTCTGATATCCACAAGTTACACACAGCAGGCTCACACTTCAACCTGCTGCAGACTAGTGTGAATGCTGACTTTTTTTTTTTCTTGAAATAAGGATTGCAACCAAAAATAAAATTTTAAAAAAAAAAAAAAAGAATAATTAGTACAGCAGGAAATTTCTTAACTGTGAAAGTAAGTCTTGAGTGTTAGGACACCTGTCCTAAAAAGTTTAATTTATAGGTCAACAGTTGAAGGTGACAGCACAATTTTTCTTACAAATGGTTACTCTGAAAACCAGCCCAGAGCACAATCAATATGAGACACACAAACTTGGCTTCTAAAAAAAAAAAAAAAAAAAAAAAAATACTGAACTGACTAGGGCTCCATATCCACGTTATGGAAAAAAACCCCACAACCCCAGCAACAACTTTGTCGTGGCTTTGCTCGTTCAACTTAGCTCAGCCCTGTGCACGCGGATGGGCCATCTGCTGCGTTGTAACTGGGTGTAACTTCTGACCTGTTATAAACGGGGTTTAAATATTCTTTACAGGCAAGGGTGGGTTTTTCTTGACCGATTACAAAAGTATTCTAACAGGCCGATGCATGCCAGTCCTGTTAGTGCTACAGCACGGCTGAGCTGCAACCAGGTTTGCGGTTGCGGTGGAAACTCCTGTCTGTAGTGTCGGCAGGGGCAGCGCCAGGCCGGGAGGGCTGCGGGAGCGGGAGGTAGAGCTGTGGTAGTTTTCAGGCTGCTGATGGCAGCCGAGGGTCTGGCAACATCGCTCCCTCCTGGGCTCTGGCTGACAAGAAGCCACCTACCTGTACAGCTGTGTCAAAAGCCAGCAACAGCCATACTCATCTTACGATTTAAAGTGCATTTCTTCAGTAAAGGGTTTTTCTTTTTTTATTTTTTT
>JAYKAV010000034.1:1033717-1056967 GCA_035582835.1 Phoebastria nigripes
TGTGTGTGTGTGTGTATATATATATAAATTTGCAGAGTCAGATCTGCTGACTAATGACCAACATATAAAAGTGTTTTGTTTTTTTATTTTATTGCTTTTTTACTGCTGCCTGCTCCCTTGGAGGCAGGAGGGAGATGGATCCTCCCCTTACCTTCCACACCGTTAACTAATTTCCCAGTGCAGGAAGTTGAGCCCGCAGTCTCGCAGCTCTGGCCGCAGCCTTTGGCCCGTGGGACAGTTCACTATTACGCAGAATACGTGAAGTAACGAATCCACCCTGAACTGTCACAGCCCCAGAGCGAACCTGCAAGGGTCACAGCGAGAAACTGGCAGCAAAGAGGGATGATGGACCCCGAAAGGCTTCCCCCTGCTCCTGCCAGATGCCATTTTCATAGAGTCACTTTACAGAGCAGACCTGCATTTCTGAAACACAGAGGTAAGGAAAACAAATCTGTTTTAAGTGAAAGCTTTGCTAATAGAGTGTGTAGTGTGGTAACCTCAGCACTCCAAGAGAGAGAGGTAGTTACTGTCCTGTGAATCTTCTGCTGCTTAACGCAACTCAATTTCTGGAGTGATTGCTCAAAAAAAAAAAAAAAAAAAAAGGAAAAAATCCTGTGCTCTTTATTAAAAGTTATCCCAGTTAAATCTTTCTGTCGAAGACATACTTGACTATTCCCTCTAAGAGGCTTTTATATTTTAGAAATTGATTGTCAGTTTAGTTCATTACGAAATCAAATTTGATTAGCAAATTGCTATACAAAGCCACTTACGTTGTTAACTCTTGTTACAATACTCTTCCACTGCTCCGCAAGGAAGTGCTCGATCATCAGTGTCCCTGTTTGGGGGTTATTGTTCAGCTGAACAGGGCTCTCGGTCACAGCTCATCTGCTACAGTGTCACCGCGTGTCAGCGTAGGACAGCATTTCATGCTCTGAGCAGTTTTAAGGGAAATGTTAAAAAGAGCTACTGGTGTCATATTCACAGTGTTGTACAGGAAAGATGGGGTGACGCTGGGGAAAGGAGGGGGCAGAGGGCAGCTTCGGAGACARCTGGGGCACAACTCGTGGGAGCTTCAGCAAGTGTTTAAGATACCAGAGGCTTAGGGGAAAACTGCATCCGTTCCCTTCCCTTTTCAGACAAAAGCAGTACTTTGAATAGCTTGCTTTCATTTCTGTGAGCTACCCTCTGATACAGTCTTCTCTTGTCCTTCGCTAACCCTGCCTGTAAGCRTGGGGCACAAGGTGAGGAATATGTTACTGCAAGAACACACAGCTGCATATTATTCTCTTCCTAACTCAGCTTTTTAAAGAGCTTATTCAGAAAAGTCTCTGTTTTTCCACCAAGAAGGATTACTCTCACACCCCTTGGCCTGTCCTAACTGTCAGCAATTTTACATACACAAACACAAAAGAAACATGCATTACTTGAATGACAACGCTCCCTTTTCACTTCAAAATATTTCTCGCAGTCGCTTGCCCTGTGACAACGTATCTCTGGAAGCTGTCGCGCGTCAGCTTTCTGCCCAGGCAAGAACTTCAGGGGAGCCGAAAAGAATTGGTCTTAAGCAAAGGGTATGACAAAATTCTGCCCTCCATCCCAAATTCACCCGCAACCCAGATCGGCTGCTTCCCCCAACAGCGTAACCCTGGCTTTGGAAACCTTCTAACGCTTGAGAAAAGTACCTGCACACCACCTACAACATCATTCCCTGAATCTCCCTCAGAGATCCAGTTTGCTCTCAGCCTGTCAACGCGCGCACCGATGACAGCCTGTGCGAACAAAACCCCATCCCCGTCTTTTTACGGAGCAAACTTAGGACTGATTCACCTTGACTCTGGCCGACTGAAAGCATCCTGTGGGCAGGGGACAACCGCAGTGGTGACGAGGCTTCACACCTCTTGCCAAAATCAAAGCTGTCATTGGGAGAATCGCACTGTCCACCTTTTGTTAGTGTAACCCACAGCTGCCAGCTTCCATGACAAAATGGCACCTTTCTCCTCCCCACCAGCCCTCGCCTCTGTTAAGCTAAGAGTTGTGTTCAGTTACCAATTTACACGCAATGAAGTATTAAATAAAAGCTTCACAGTAATCCATAGAGCTTCCTTAGACATRGAAACTCTAAGAAAATAGCATCACGGGAGCACGAACTCCCGTATCAAACCAATGCCCTAGACRTGTAGATGAACGAGTGGACCCCAGACACACCTCTCGGTCTCGAGAGACAGCTTTTGAACTTGACCAAAGCGGGAACCAGTGAAGTAACATCAYTAGGTTAAAACTCGTTTTCAAGAAGCTTCTCAGCCGTAGTTTTGTGATTCCTCCCCCTCGCCCCAGACTGAGTAATTTCAATTGTACTTTTCTTCTTTTATGCTGCTACTTTTTGTATTTTACAACCAGTAGTAAAACTAACCCATCTAGCTTCATTTTTCATTTCTAATTAGTTTCACAGTTTCATAGCCAATGATGTTGGGTCTGACTGCAAAGATAACGGGAAGGTTTAAATAAATAAGCTTCACTGTAATATAAAAATAATGAAGATATTTAACTATAGATCTGAGGGGGAGAGGGTTAAGTACATTTACAAAAACTAAGTAAAGCTGGAGGCTTAACATAGCTGACAGTCTGCAAAAAATTAATGCACTGATTTTTTTTTTTTAAAGTACTGCCTTAGATAACTGCAGTAAAATAATAAATCAGAATATGTCAGATTAAACAAGGACCTTACACAGCAGTATTTAAAAGATACCTGAATATGTTTCAAAAGCTTAACTGATATGAACTAGGAAGCCCATTAAAGCTGCCCATTTTTACATGATAATACTAAAAAAAAAAAAGTAACAAAAATACAGCTTGGTGTAGTCTAATGGAAGCAGGAACCTGGAGGCTGCATTCATGCTTGGGGAGCAGCTGGACTTCATAGACCGTGGCAGACAAGATGCTATTTCACGGATTAATCACTGACAAGTGAAAAAAAATCCTAACTGGAAATGCACTGGTAGGATAAAACTCTCTATCCCTTGTTTTGCATTATGCAGTGCAGCACGCGGTGGGGCAATATTTTATACTCCAGGGGAGTGACAGAGAAGCCCAGAATAAGGGAGGGTGGGAGGGAGGCCTTTGGGTCCCAGCCCTGCCCCCCCCCTCAAAGCAGGGCTAACTTCAAGCAGGTCACTCAGGGTCTTGCCCGGTCAAGTTTGGAGTATCTCCCAGAATGGAGATTTCACAGCCTCTCTGGACAACCTGTTCTAATGCTGTTTGGCTATACTCAGGGTGAAAAAATGTCTTGTAATACCTAACCTGAATCTTCCTTGTATAAACTTCTGCCTACCRCTGCTCCTCCTTCCACCGTGCACCTCTGAAAAGAGTTTGGCTCCGTCTTCTCTGCACCCTCCCCTTGGCTGCTGAGTTTAAATAGAAGAAATGACATAAGTAAAGGAGAGAGTACTGAAACGAAAGCAAACTTCAGTCTTCAACAGCTTAAACACCTGCTAGAAAACCTAACATTCAGAAAATAGCACTTTGAAATCTGTCTGGTACTACCCACTTCCAGCCTTCAGTTCCTTCCAAGGGCGTTTCTGAAATCCACACAGCAAATTTGCCTCCGCTAGGGACTGACACATTTTCCTTCGTTACCATTCACGGCTCCGGGATGGAAAACATGGGTGATCCTCAGCTCTAACGTTTTAGGACAGGGTACAGGCATCTTTGCACGCCTGTCTCTCAAGACAGCAGGCTTTCCTGCATGCTCCTGAACACGTGCAGGTTCTACAACCGGCATTTCCCTGCCCACAGCATCCACAATGTGCTAGATACACATGCACACTTCATCCCAATGACGCTTTGCTGTCGTTTCACCTATTCTACCCAACACCTCCTGTTGGTTTCCAGTGCCGACAGCCAGTGCTGAAAATGGATGAGCCCTCTTCTTATTTCGGGTGTCTCCCTCCTCCCCGCTAGGCCAACCCCCTTTCCTTGCTATTTCTGTTTGCGCTTTGCAGGTGATCTCCCTGCTACAACAAAAGGCTCGGGCTAGGAAGCATCAGCTGGCGTGTCTCTGGCTATCTAAAGAAACTCCGGCTAATGTAAGCAAACTAGCCGCATGGTTGATGTGCTGCTGGTCCCAATCGCTTTGTGGGCTGAATCCTTTACAGCGCTCATCAGCAGTCGGGGAAAGGGCCTCTTCCCATTTACAGACTGCAACAAGTCGGCAGCTGTAGGCAGATTTGCCACCACTTCTATGGTGGGGAAATAAGAACAGCTTTGTAAGAGGTGTGATGAGAATCACACGCTAGATGATGTAAGCAGGTCACCATCACCAGGTTAGAATTAACACTAATTTTTTTAACAAAAAGAAGTATTTTGTTAATTATTCTGCTGCTGGAATATAACCAGTAACATAACTGGTTTCCTAGCAAGAATTACCCCAGACTCCACGTGCTTTTTTTTTTCCAGCAGACATGATAGCTTCCCTCTAGCAAAGAAGAAAACCACCTGCCTGAGCCCCTTCCCTCGGTGACAGGCAATAGGTCTTGAGCTCTCTGCGCCCAGGGCTAAAAGGCCTGGGCTCTAGCTGGGGCGCAAATCCCACAGCTCCTTCCCTCCCCTCCTGCACCACGTTCCGCAGGGAAACACCCTCTTATTTCCAGGGAGGCGGTTTCAGCTTGGCCTGCTCCGCTGATGCTGCGTGTAGCAGCAGGGGGGTGCTCGTGCAGGGCTGTGCTGGTACAACACAGCCCCGCGGCTTTGCAGAAGCGCTGCGCAAGGAGTTTACGGTGAAACGTTTCCCGCTCCTCTCCCAACGCTACTCACCAGCTCATCAGAAAACTACTCCCCTGCAYGCTTGACGGGCACAGCTCGGACCACTTTTTGGGAACACTTCACCATCCTCTTGGTCTCAAAAGGGTGCCCATTTACCTGGGTCATCTCTAGCATGGGGCACCCAGCACCCCCCAGTGTAACACATACACACTCCCAGCCACGTAACGCGATGCTGCACGGCTCTCCCTCCACCCCATCGATGGCATCGACATACCTGGTGCGGTTCTCGGCGGAAACCTGGAATGAGAACACAGGGTTCAAACGCTACCACTTTTCCTTGCCCAGATTTCTGAAATGGCCCATCTCACCCTGCAAAAACAAGGATCTGAATATATGTTAACAGCCAAAACCCCCAGGCCTGCTCCACCACCCTGCCAAAAGCAGGTTTAACTCCTCGTTCGCAAAAGCCTTTGACAAGTTCAACTTTTTGGTTCTGAAGGTGCACAATTCCCCTCCTAAGATTCCCCCCCACAGGTCCCGACACACAGCCTCAATGCTGACCGCGTTCCTGACGCTGAAGGTGACAGAGTCTGTGGTTCGCTACCGAAGCGGGGAGCTGAAGCACTCGCGCAATGGGAAGCCACGAGGAAAATCTCTGAATAAAATCCCATCTGCACCTCTAACCTCAAAGACCCCTGCAAGCAGGCACCGGTGCCCAGTGACTCGGTCCACACTGCGACAGAGACCGGCTCTCCGCAAAGACCCTTCCTCATCCCTCCCAACCTCTATGGCAGCATAAAAACCGTGTTGCAAACATCACCTCCTACAGTCACAGGTTTTAAGCCTTCTGTGATCCATGAAGTCCTACAAAGTCCTACTCATGGGTGTTACAGAAATGACTCTTAGATCACAAACTAATGCCAGATGAGAATTTAGCTGAACAGAACATAAAAATAATTGGGGAGGGAGCTAAGATTTTTCAGCATTCCTGTGAAAAGAATTAAAGCTTTAAAACAAAAAGAATCATTTTTGGTCCGTGTCCCAAAGCCATCAGAATGATTATAGGGAAAGACAGCCAGCAGCACGTGTTCACAACCCCCTCACCCAAAGCCTCCGGCTTACGTATCATCACCAACCCACTAAACGCCGAGGCGTCGCTGGATGCAGCATACTGACGCTAGTGCTACTTAATAATCAACTTGGGAAATTTTCAGTGGAAAGGGCTACCTTTTTGTAAAAAAAAAAAAAAATCAATATATGTTATTAAAAGTCATTTGAACAAAAAATGACAGAAATTCCACATACAGACCACTGTCTCAATCAAATAATTCTTTTCTGCCCAATTAGCAGCCAGTGTTTGGTCGAAGGTACCTCTCTTCTCCTGAGCCTGCCTTCCCTTTTTCTTTTGCCTGGTTTATCAGAGCAACTGCTATTTGACACAGCAGCCAGCCGGGACCTGCTGCTGGTATCAGACCAGTTTCTCCTGACAGCTGCACTGAGAAGCACCTTCGCACTGAGGTTGCTTACAGGACGCCTCAATCAAGAGGAATTTGATGCGACGGATGATGTTCCTACGCACTGGTACAGCACGTGGCACAGAAGGGGTCTTGTACTCAACCCGCAGTACCTGGTGACTACAATTAGAAATAGATTAGCTTACAGTCTTTTTATATTTGCCAGATCTAGTAGCTAAAAATTGTACTGCGTGTAGCTGGCAGAGTGCTTGATACCGCCATGAGCTGCGAGTACGCGCTAATCCTGCTGGGGAGTATTCAACGAACTTAATCAACAAAGGTAGGTGGACCATCACCCTGCCCAATAGAAGGGACGCAGGGAAACCCTCTATAAAAAGAGACTCTAGCGTGCGGGCTGAGCAGAAGAGGAAGCACAGCCGCTGCCAAGCCTGCGGGAGATGGTTAGAGGTGAATTTTTTCATAGCGTTTGCTAATTCCCTGGAAAGGCAATTACTCCCCAACACAGAAGAATCAGCAAGATTTTATCTTTGAACCCATTTTTTTCTTTCCATCGGGGACAGCAGAACATGCACCTCCACAGAAGTTACTAAAAAAAACCCCAACCACCTCTAGACATCAGTAAATAGCAAAGGCCTGTTTTCTGAAACCGTAAATTAGATACTAAATACATCAGCGGTTGTTTTTGTGGCCTTCTCTCTCCATCTCCCAGTTGTGCCAGACTGCAGTCTGATTTGCTGTCTTCTCCCTTTTTATTTCTAGGCTGGCCAGAACATACTTGTTTTCCTACGAAACCGTTAAGTACCATGCAGCCATTAACCGTTAAGTACCATTGCAAATACATTGCAATTTCCAAGCCTTCAGAAGGCCCTGAAACCCCCGTCGTGGGTTGCTTTAATCTGACAGCAAAGATGAGCCAAAGCCCAGGAGCAGCTGGTCCAGTGACACTGTACTCCGTCTCAACAAACACCTCTCGGCTCCAACCCTTATTAGATAGCACAGCAAGAAACGGCAAGCCAAAGGGGACGCCAGCAGAAGCAGTGCCAGCACTGAGACAGCCTGTCCYGTCTTTTATACGCTTGTTGACAAAAATTCATCCAAACCCTGCATTTATAAGGAAGGGGTCAGGCAGAGGACAACAGGGAATCACTTTAGATCTATGCTACAGCATATACAGCAAATCCGTGCCTAAATTCCTGCCTCATTTTCCTGTGCAGAGGATTTCCTCGAGTCATTCTAGTAGGCAAGTCCTCACGCTTCCTTAAAGCATCCCAATTCAAGAGGTAGGGCAGAAGCCCCGGGTTTTGTGACCAGGAGGCACAGCAGGGTGGCAGAGACTCCAAAGTGATTCTGCTGGAAAAGTCCAGCAGCAGAAACGCTGCCGAGTCGCGCTTTTAAAGCGCTCTTTCAAACCATCAATTGACCAGCTCCCTGCAGGGTCGTTCGACAAGGCGGTACCGAGATGCCCAGAGCTRAACACAGCACACCTCAGTCCAGATCTGTGAACAGAAGACACCAGAAGCAAACAGTGCTACCTGACATCGCCCTCTTAGCTTTAAGCACGCGCCTCATCTCCATCAGACGCCCCGCCGTACTGCTCTTGTAGCAATTCCTCCAATACCAAGCCATACTGGATAAGGAAAAAAAACCAACAGTGTTTTAAAATGGCAACCCATACTGCTTCCCCACCATCAGCCTTTACCCAGCAAGTAAGTCTTAAATCCTTCCGAGGCTGCAAATCTCTAGGATTCGCCAGCACAAGTTCTTAAGTCTTACTCGTATCTGCATTTTTGTCAGCAAAGATCTTTCAGAGCTCCCATCTAAAAAGGTTCCTCCTATTTCCGAGACACATCATTTCACAAGCTGTAATACTTTGGTTTACAACTGGATTAAAATATAAATTAAATAAGAATAATGCTAAATGAGTTTATATTGAAACACTTCATATATGTATACATATATATGTATATACAGGTATGTGTGTGTGCACTCCCTAATGACAGCTAGAGGAAGCAAAAGTCATTCTCCAAAGGCTTCTACTCTTCCAACTAGCGTGGTCAACTTATCCATTGCAACAATTCCCTGTGCATAAAAGCTAATGAAGCACTGGAAGGTGGCGCTGGTGAACAGCTGGATCACACAGACGTTCAGGAACAGAAAGACAATAAATTATAAGAAGCAGTAGTTACTTGTTCACAGTTGGGATGAGGATAATGTTATAGGAAACCTGAATTTTCTACAGTCCCCAGGAATAAAAAGTCAAAGGTCACTGAAGATTACGGTTGGATATATTTCAGTTAATCCTAAAAGCAAAGATCAGATCCGACACAAAGAAACGGTAGAAACCACATGAAATTTCTCCCAGCAGACTAAACTCCGGTACCATCAGATTCAGCGGGAAGATTTCCGATACCTCCACTGGGACCAGAATTCAGCCCAGTGATGCTTCGATCGCTGCCTCCGTCTCAGTGACGGACATTTTCACAAGTAGGAAGATTCCTTGAAGCCAACTCAATCCTATGTCCAAAAGAAAATGCTCCCAGTCCTTCCTTGATTCTACTTCTCTTCTAACTATCATCCCAAACATCACATTCAATCTCTCCTAGTCCCAGCCTCTGTGTTTTCCTATGTTTTGCAAAAGAAAGCCTTTCAGCAGATGGAAATATTTTAGAGATGGTAGGACTCTTCAGATAATTTCATAACCCACTTGAGTAGGTTCCAGATTAGGAATAACCTAAATTTCTAGTAAGACTAACTGCAGCAAAACTTTGGTCTGCTGCATTTTATTTAAAAACAAAAAACCCCCAACAAATCTACTCCAAATCTACTCTATTCCAAAATGTTCTGGTAGACATTAGTTTCAAGCAGCAGCCAGTAGTGTTTGCATAGTTCTAGCTTTTATTTGGTTACAAATATATATATATATATATATAAATGTACATACATATATATGTATGTATTTTTATATTAAAATATCCTTTGAATGACAATGATTAAAATAAAGATACTTAGCTCCTCTTTAGGACCTTCCACTGAAGATGTCAAAGCTCTGTGCATGGATCTCACCTCATGACAGGAGTAATGCTCATCTCTGAGAATATCGTTATCGCCAGATGAGGCTATGCCAGCGGTCAGCGGCAGCTCCATCGAAAGACCCCACACTTTCTGACTGCAGTCCTGGCTACGGGCTCAGCTCCCAGGAGCCCAAACCTTGACAAAAATTAGAAGTTTCCTGAATTACAGCTCCTTGACTTCTCCCATCCCCAAAATATTTCCGGTAGAGCAAGAACAGCATTTGGTGTCACTGATCTGCAGGAACACTTGGATGCTGGTACGGCCAAATTGGCAGGCATGTCATGGATCAAAGAGGAGAATTTTATAAAGTTTAAATAATAAGTTTAAGGGGTGCTAATTTTTGTTGGTTTTAAAGATGCATGACTCGGTCTACCTCACAAGCTACCTTCCACCCCAATAAACTGCACCTTTTCAGCTGTCTTTCTATTTATACATTGGGTTCTGCAGGAGAGATGAAGTCAGCAGCAAATAAAAGCTACAACTCTGCTCTTGCAAATGCATCGTTAGGGGTGAATCACCCAAAGGYGGCAGAAGGACTCTGCTCGAAGACCGGATTGCTTAGAATCATTTACCGAACTGGGCATCACACTTTTAAGTGGAATTACTACTGCGTAGAGGCGTGGGATGGCCTGCCCTGGAAAACAAAGTCACCTAGCTGTCACAAAATAAGAGCAGGACAAGCAGGGAGATCTGTCCTGTCAATTTTTTTCAACCTTGATCTCGCAGAGGGCTGAAATCCTGGCTCCGTGCCCTCCGCACCAAGCCTGCCCCGCTACGCTTTTCAACAAGATCGCAGTTTGTTCCAAATGCAACTCCAGCTCTGAATAGCTGTCAGATGGGAACAGAGTCAGTCGCTACCAACCTCGGCTGGATTTAAAACAGCAGCAGAGACACAAAACACTTTCTATTCTTCCTGCCCTTCAGCCACCCAAACTTCTGAAAGTTAAATTACACAGATCACAGCTTCAAAATATTGTAGAGAAGATGTAGGTAAGTCAAAGGACTGAACCTGGTGGCCGGGCAATGCTGGGAGGACAAGCGAGGGACTGCCCATCTGCATCGGCTGCTCTGACTCTTACCAGGCTGATATCCCTGGATCTTATTAAGCGGCTCTAAGTGTGATCTCAGCCTCCTGTTATAAATTCACATTTCGTAAAGCCTCCTCATTCATCCCTCTCTATCTAGCTGCTGGAAATAAGCATGGTTTGCTTTCACATATTCCCACTGCAAGAGAGCAAAAAGACCTTCTGCTTTTTCCCTTTCCCAGCTTCACATCAGTCATCCTCCTGAAAGGAAGAGGTTTAGCTTTTCCCCGAAGCAGCAGCACAGTATTAACACAATTCTTGTTATTTTCACAGCTATTCACAGGGAACCTGGCAGCAGCAGGGAACGGCCACGGCAACCGTCACGTCACTCTGCCGTGACTTGGCACCRGGGGCTTTCTGCAGGCTCAAGGAGATAACCGCAACACTTCACATTTGGAAGGTTTCTCTGAACTAAGAAATGTGTTCCTCCTTTGAGAAAGAAAACTGCAGAAATAGAGTGTGTTCCCCCTGTTGCCTGAGGCAAGCAAACAAATGGGTTAGTAAGCCCTAACTCTGAAGCGGACAGAAATGTTACGTACAGAGGTATTAAAATATGACAGAGTTCTCTTCACATCCTCCTTAAATCACAGTTGAAATCACAGTTTTGGCAGAGGGGAAAAAGCTGCAGCTAGACGTGGAAATGCAAAGCCGTGCCTCAACCCATCACAGAAGCATTCGCACTTGGAAAGTTGGCATCTGATTCTCCACAGCTTCGGTGCAACCGTAAAGAGCTACACGGTTTGCCAATGGAGAGGCAATAAAAGATGGTATCATTCTGTTACGGAAAGCAGCTCCAAGTAGCTACACCACTGCTGGAAAATTCACATGAGGTTTTTCCATACCATATACGACCTCCAACCCCTTTTTTTCTCGAACCTTGGCCTTATCTGCACAGAGGAAGTCAACCACTGAAAGAAAAGTTTAATAAACGATTCCTCTGAACTGGTTCCATCTTCTAGTGCGGATGGGCCTAAACTGCTTTCAGCGCTGTTCGAGAAAACATCAGAGACACCATGATTCCTAYGCATACATACACATACACATCCATTAAATGTACAGAAATAATATTAAAATGATTCCCACTACCATACCTTATACTGACTCTAGCTACAAGCTATAAACTTCGCCTCAGCGAGGCCCGGGCAAGAATATTGGCTCTTTTGCATGCAATCAGAAATGATCGTTTATACAGTGGCAACCTCTGCACCAAAAAAAAAAAAAAAACACCCAAAAAAAACCATAAAAGAGGAAGAAATAAAAACCTTTCACAAGCTTTGTTTTCAGACTAGCCTAGTACGATATGAAGGACCAATTTCATGGTTTTCACCAGGCCAATTGAAAGTAGTGAATCAGCAAAACAGGACGCACTGCTGGCATCCTGGACTGTTAGGATGCTCCTCCGTTCACAGTATCGATACAGTAAAACAAAAACCTGCTCAAGAAACTCACAGCTATGCCATACGAATAAAGGCATTCACCATTTTATGTCAGCCCTTCATCACTACGCTTTGATGGATCGGTTGCCATCTGTTTCAGAAAAATGTTGCTTGCATAGCAGTTACTGCACCTTCACCCTTCTCTTCACAGCAAGCTTAGCAGGGAAACTTTCCCACTATATTTATATATAATATATGTATATAAATAATTTTATGTTTTTATAGTTTGGTAGTATTCTTTTAAAAGTTCTATTTTAAAACACTTAAAAATCTTCTAAGCAACTAAAAGTAACTTTTGATGCTCTCTAGTGTGAACAGGATAGGATTTCAAAGTTTTTAACTTTTTTCTTTTTGATTTTTGGTAACTTCAAAAGCTATGACTAAAGCAGCATACTCTGCACATCTCCGCTCCTCCCCGCACCTCGATTGCAACGAAACCTACCTTAGCCACCCTCTTATCTCTCATCTTCTGCGACTGCTCTCTGGCAACCTTACTGTTTCGGTACAATCCTGTTTGACCTTCGACAGGAAACCCAATGGGGCTGGTCCCTCAGGTGGCCGCTTAGAAAATCATTCACTGTGTGACGATGCACTTGACAGAAGAGGAGGAAGAAGGGACAGAAGGAAAACGGAGGTGAAATATCAGTTTTCCTGTTTGAAATGGTCAATGAAATTGTACTTTGCAGGTGCCCGGCTCAGAACACCTGCAAAGGTTCCTCTCTTAGGAGCACATCCCCGTTACACGTGATCCTGGCACCAAGCCCTTCCCTTCCCCCCACACAAAAAAACCATTAGAGCCATGTCTGCTTTTTGAGAGAGACATGGGAGGAACAGTGAGACCCCTCACTTTTTATAGAAGAGAAAAATATACAAAGCGAGGCAAGAATACATCACCCTTCTCCAAATTCTTCCCTCTAAAGGGGCATGGATAAAGGAAAATGATCCCGAGTCCCATTTTGCAGGTGGGGAAAGCAAGGGCTGGAGATGTTTCCATGTGCCCAAAATTGTGCGGTCAGACTGCGGGGCAAGCTTTATTTTCACTTGGTAAGTCTCCTGCCGGCCAAGCCCACGCTCCAACCGCTCGCCTGGCTTGCTTTGCCAAGGCAAGATGAAGTGTATTCCTTTTTCAGTGTCTCATTGTTCCTCCCACCACCTTAAGGATCAGAACTTCATCCTTCCTTCTTGTACACGTCATACATCCTCAAGAGAACTCCTTCAACCAAACGTCCTCTCCCAAACCCAATCTGCGCAACCTGTCGTTCATTTTCCCCCTCCACCATGAACAACTCGGCATCAGAACCAGAGAAAACTCTTAAAGTATTGCATATTTTTTAAAAGACTTCTTCAAAAGATGTCAAGATATTTGCACTTATCTACCTGTCCCATGCTTTTCCATTTATGAAACACGTAAGCACGTGCAAACACCTACAATACACAACGCAGGCATGTCTCTCCGGGTTTGCTTAACTTGCTCTAAACATCAGAGCTGCTTACAATACAAAAGTTTAAGTCCATGCAAGGGGACAGAGTTGTGATTGCTCTAGGAACCATTCATTTTTAAGTTTCCTGAACCCTTACGAGGAAATAAAGTAGGGTTTTCTTTTCTTTTTGCATTTCATCGATAAAAAAGTTATCAAACTAGTTTGTAGAAACACGTTTAAAAGCAACCACCCACAATTGCTCAGCTGGGACGATAGTATTTCAGTATACCATATTGCTGTTATAAAAGATCGAGGGGGGAGTAGGGGTGAAGGACGACTTTGGTAGCCAGCCTCTAACTCCGCAATTCAGCCAGTCCAGAAAAACTCTTCCTAACGCTCAGCAACACCTGAAGCACGGCAGCGCACCGGTCAGGACGTCAGAGTGCTCTGAACTCTCCAGATCAGCAACAGCAAAGGACAACCTCCTCCGAAAGACCCCTCCAACCCTTCTCCCAACACATCAGGGTCTAATGCAAACCTCACAGCTGCTAAATTTCACTTTCAGTAGCCGAAGCGCTTCAAATTTTGCTGGCCTCTAGAATATCGCTTTACAGCCATGCCCGCTTTTAACAAGGGGCGTTGAGGCYGCACGCCTGGAACGGGCAAGCCAAAAGCCCTAAAATAATAGTTTAAGTAAAAAGGTAAAAAGAGACACACCAAAAATAAGACAGGGATAAATACACTCGGGCAAGGCAGGTTCCACCAGGACAGTCTTTTTGTTTTCTTTAACGTGGCAACTACCTGGGGAACGGAGGAAGGCAACGGCACCTCATCCCTGCTTTCCCCTTGAGCTGGACCAGCAGATACGGCGAGGAGCAGCCCTGCGCGCTAGGCTCACCGGGTCTGCACGGCTGACGGCCGGTGGGACCTAGCTGCTGGGCCAAAATGCTGTCGAGAAATACAAATGACTGCTCGTCCCAGATCACTACGGAACATTAAAAAAATTTAAAATCCTGTCGATCCCTGAATAAGAAGTTGATTGACACAGTTGTTTTGTTTTTCTCCAAGAGGAGGAGGAATAAGGGAGAAAAACTTCTAACACTCTACGTGTGTGTGTGTGGGTGTGTGAGAGAGAGAGAGAGAGAGAGAGAGAGAAAGATTCTTCTATTTTGGCAACATCTTGGGAGCTTCTTTCTGTCCAGTGGTGGCATTGCACTAATTACAGTACCAGCCTGCCAGGTTGGTGCTGACTCTTTAGAGCCAAAAACGGGAAGACGGTCCTTTCTCCCCAGACTCTGCAGCCGTATTTCAATCTGGCCCAGTCGTGGACACAGATCCCTGTGCCGTCTCCACCACAGCGACAGCCTCCTCCTGCGGAGGAGATTCTTCCTCAGCCTGCCCCCGAGACGTGACGGTGGTCTCGGGGGAGATGCTGTGAGGCCCCTCCAGAGGCATACAGCCAGGGTGGTTCTTGCGAAAGTGCTGGTTGAGGATGGCCTGGAAAGGGAAGCTTTTGCCGCAGACGTGGCAATGAAAGGGCTTGTTGCCTGTGTGCTTGCGGATGTGATACTCCAGCTGATCCTTGCGGGTGTACTTCTTCCCACACATGCGGCAGACAAAAGGCGTGATGCCCATGTGGAGACGCATGTGCCGGTCCAGGCTGCCTTTCTGGTTGAAGGATTTGGCGCAGTAAATACAAGTGAGCCGTGGGTTGTACCGGAACCAGCGCTCTGAAACCTCCTGCTCTCGGAGATATTCCACATAACCGCTCACTCCAAGAATGGCCGATTCTTCCCCCTGCGAAGGAAGCAACAGAGGTTTAAATAACAAGCAGCCTGAAACAAACTGCAGGAAAGAAGATCAGGCCCCAGTCCAGCCAGTAAAGCACAGAAGCATGTGCCAAACCTCGAAATCACCAGCACTAATGTCTTCAACCTCAAGCACACATTTAAGTGCTTAACCGGAGCCTTGGGGCTGAAGACAAATGAGCAATCAATTAGAAACCTCGGCTATGGCGGCCCCTTCTGCCAAGTCATTCGCTAGATCCGGGGAAGAAAAGACAGCCCTTGTCAGGAGGGCGCTTAACCGCTGATTCAGTTGTGGATCAAACGTGTCGATACATGTTGCTTTTTTTAAAACTTGAGCCAGTTTGATTAAAATACTGTATACCACGTTCCGTTTTACTTACTAAAAGTTAAAAAAAGAAGCCAATTGATGAGCTTGCAGTAAAACGAAGGTGGAATAAACTACAAATCATATCTGAAACTCTTCAGGTGTCACTTTACACAGGTATTTAATTCAGGGGTCATTCAGGATTCATTTTATAATGAATCACATTTGCCTAAATGGCTGTGTAACCCATCCCAGCCCCGCGGCATTGCAGGGCAAGATCTGCAGCACAGAGAGCTAGCACGCCTGGCCCGAGTCACACAGCAAGGACTATCTGGCTCCTCGTTATTTTCTGAAGCCAGAAAGACAAACAGCCAAGGGTAACCCTGAACTGCAAGCTCAGGCTCTAGGACAGCCGCTTCTGGCTATCATATTCAGAAGGAGCACAAATAGACAGTCTCCTGAATGCCTCCGTGATGGAGGATGCAGTATTTGCACTCCCAAGCCTTACGCTGTCTCCCAGTGATGCCAAACACAGAGAAGCAACTAGCGTAACGGCAGGAGGGCCTCCCCTCCGGCAACCAGGGCTGTGCATGTGCAAGCAGCAGCATAACTGTGCCAGGTGCCGTTGAATCCGGCCGTACGAGYGCTGGTAAGCTGCTCAGCACTAAAGGAGATGCACAAGGCGATGGTACTTTCTTTCCACTCTACCGCTGCCACTGGGCAGGGATCACGGGCAGGCTATTTTTTAGCATCGATATGGCAATACCAGAAGAGTGGAAGGTGACGATACTTCCCCATGTACGTGGTAGCCTACAGTCTTACGTTTGAGGCCRTCTCACGATGGAGAAATAATAGCAGCTTTTCTGTACGTAGAGCTAAAATTGCTTTGTGTGTCGCATGTGCCCTGGGGGGTTAGTTTGACCTGAAATTTTCTAGATGTACTCTGAGGACACAAAACAAAGCTTTGGCAAAATAGGAACAAAAAGATATCTTTTGTTTTATGGAAGTGTGTTACAGAGTTAGCAGACAGCAATGATGATTTTTTTCCCCTTGCTTCACTTGGTCTTACTCAAGGGCAGAGCAGCCTGGTAACTCCTCACCTGCCTCCAGCAAAGTCATTTGATTATGAACTGACACATTACTTATCTGCCAGGCACGCAAGAGTCGTTCTACAAGGTGCTGGGCGATACACTTGTGCTATAGTACCACTGCGATACTGACTGTATGCAACCAAAAAATTAAATCAGAATGATTAGGCACAGGTATTACCACCGTGCCCCAYTTTGCTGCACCCTATAGCCCATTGCCCTCCTGTATTTCTGCATCTCTCTCCCTCCTACCCCAAAACTGTGCCCATACCCCAAGAAAGCAGAGGAGTCAGAGCTACTTTACGTTGCAAATTCTGCTACGCAACACAGTCCCTTGGGGACAAGACAGAAACCCCTGTACAAATCCACATTCCTTTGGCACTCCACCCTAGAGGTTTACTGGTGTAGTGCCTAGAGGGCTTTTTGGAATGGTTTTGGCACTAGCATGGAAAGGTTCAGCTGTTGTCACCCCTCAGTCTTCCACAGAAGCCAACTAACACCTCTTCCCTCAGCTCAGGCATTTGCTGTCAGTGTTTTAGGGCAGATTCAACTCGGCAGGCGAATGGGGTTTCTCCTCAGGAGTTGGTGGCCTGCCCAGAACGAGCGCTGATATTTATGCCTTCAGATAACAAGATAAACTCCTCATGTTTTCCAGGTATCTGGCCGAAATCCCAAATGACAGCCAAAATCAGTTTTAAATCATATACCGACAGCATACGTTCTCAGTGGAAGCAACTAAACCCTTTGCAACAGTAAAAGGTCTTTGTTTCACAAACAGTATTGCTTGCAAATATAAAATATTATACACTTCAACACAACACAGTCCCCTTCACCTTCAATGCCAACATTTACTTGCAAACTTCTTGATCTGCCTACCTGGGAACTGGGCTGCTTGGGCTCATCCATCCGCCCGGGAGACTCGCTTTTTGATCTGTACCGCTCAGTCACAGCAACCATGCTGCCAGAAGGGCTAAATCTGTGGGGTGGGGGAAGAGTGTAAACGGAGTTTTTAATGGGCATCAGGTCACTACGGTGTTTAGAACAATGGGTGAGCAATAGAGGCACCTGTATAGCATCTCTTCATCCTCACCAGCTAACACACAGGAGGCGGAACAGCGCAAGTATAAAGGAAAAACCAAGTCATACTGGTCTGTGGTTTCAGTCTTAACATCTGAAAAATAAAACTGAGTCATTTGGCTTCCAGTTCAGTAACAGAGAGCTTTTCGGTTGCTATCGCAAGTAAACCGATATGGGCCCAGTGACTCAGGAACTGCACAACAGGAGAAGAAACCATTTCTCTAAGGGCACCTCTCATTCACCACCCTCGCTCTCCTCCCCCTTTCAAGTGTGAAACAAAAGCGATGTGATGGACTCCAGGTAGGAAACAGTGGATATTGAGTGCCGTGCAAAAAGAGATGCTGGAGGCTAGCTGATCCGTGGAAAAGTTAAGGAACTAGGAAAGGATCACTCTCCCAAGGGCCAGCTCAAGATCATTCCCACTGACTGATTTATTAAGCAACAAGTGACAGAATACCCACTGCTTCCAGGTAGCTGTTCCCCCATGGGACCAGAGGGATTGAGCTAGAAGAGAAGAGAGGCAGATGTGATGGGAAACCCCACAAATACAAACCCCCCAAACACAACAAATCTGTCCTTTATCAGATCCGTTCTTTGGTCTGAGCTAACGGCAAGAAAACAAATGCTGGAGTGGAGGGGAAGCAGATGGATGGAGAATCAAAACACAGCAGATTTCACCACCTATTTTCAATAAACGCTTTCTGCTTTTTCACATAAATCAAAACAACAGCGGAGGCCGATGAGCTCCCCGCTTCAACTGCTTCAGAAGATGTAAATCCATGACCCACTGCTGTCCCAGACCACCAGGAAGAAAATTTCCTCTTGACCTACAGCTGGTGACCGGCTTGTTTCTCAAACAGAAACCACCCCCAGATTTTCAGGCCAGAAGGCATCATTGCAATGACACTTTGCGTAACACATATTGTATGTGACCTCGTTAATTCTGATGCTGAGCATGATATCTACTGAGACTGAACTGCAATATCTTCTTTAGGCAAAAACCCCACCTCAGCTATACACCAAGAGGTAGAGATTCCAACCTATACATCTCTAAGTGCTAATAATTAATTTCCCAAGCTAGCCTGTACCTGGAGATCCTGGTCTGATCACTACCCAGCCAAAATACTATAACCCAAACCGGATACACTTTCTAACACCACGAAAAACTTCCTTCAGCGCTTATGCTTAATGGCCACAGGAAATATAAGGGGGAAACGTTCCAAAGCGACCAACCCAGCCAAGTGAAAATCTTGCACAATCTCCTCCTACAGCCAAGGTCAGTAATTAAGTTAAAGAAAACTCACCTGTCAATCTCACTGCTGGTTGGCCTGACCACTTTGGCCCCGGAGGATCCTAACACATAAGCCTCTTGGCCCATCGATCCGTGGCCCGTGGTGTCGATCACCATAGCAGTGACCTCCTCGGCGCTGCTCCCATCTTCTCCCGACGGCTGATGCTCTGCCCCGAGCCACTCCTCCAGGTTCTCCGTTTTAATGCGTACTCCTCCCAGCACCCGGAGGTCGTCGTCGTTCCGTCCCCCGTGGTCTCCCATTCCCGTCTCAACGTACCACTGTCCCGCTCTGTTAATCCGTAGTATGGGCTCCCTGCTTTCCACGTCCGAACTCTGCTCAATTATCTGGGGGCTGGTGGACTCCTCGGGCGGGCTGAGCTCCCGAATGTCCAGCACCGTGCTAACCTGGCCCAGGCGACTCCCCTTCGGGGTGTTGTGACGCGGGCTCAGAGAACGGTTTAGATTTGGTGTCACCCGGTGAGACTCCGGTGGTCTCTCCTGATGCTTTGTCCTGGTCTGGCTCAATTCCGCTTCCACCTCCGCCACGTTAATTTTGAAATGAATTCCCTCGAGAATCTGCGTGCATTTGTCTATGATGTGCTGCATCTGCAAGAAACTGGCAGCYGTTAGGTAGCTGATGATGTCAGCCAGCTGCAGACATATCCTACCGGTGTAACAAAAGGAAAGGAGCTGCTCGAAAACAGACGGGTTCTTGATGACAGAAATGGAAACGGTGCTCATTTCGTTCAAGGACATGTGGTCGCGGAAGTAGGGAGAGCTGGCAGCCAGCACGACCTTGTGAGCGCGGAAAGCTTGCCCCTGCACGTTGACCACAATGTCACACAGGCGACCCTGCATGCGTAACTGATTCAGGTGGCTCAGGACAGAGTTACTGAAGTCAGGAATCTCCAGCTGAATGTTCCCACTCTTCTCCATGGCTGTCCCAGTTGCAGGTGCACAACCCTACTGGAAAGGGGGAAAAAACACCATCGTTAACAGAGGTAGTCTATCATTTGCATTTAAAACATTTTTCACCTACTTTCATGCAGTTTGAAATACCGGGATTTTTAGAGAAGTCTCTCACCATTTAATTTACAAGCACCTCGCAGCAGTCCTCTGATCTTTATGTGCTGTACACCACCTTTCACAAGAGTTACATTAAAACAGTCCCCGATAGATCCCCATTCCCCATTCCCTGTGGCTTAAGTGCTCGAAACAGTTCGTTCTGTCAGCCTCAATAAAAGCACATTTGCACTGTAAAAAGAACATTAAAAACGGTTCAGGTACTAAAAATAGGCAACTGATTGCATAATGGATTAAAATACTTAGCACTTGTACCTTCTAAGCACTTTGAAAAGGGGAAAGGAATATTGTTATCCCTCCTTTGTAGAACAGGAACCAGGAAGGAGACACCGGGACCTAAATCCTCCTCAGAGACTTTTCAAAAGCTGACCGGCACACGTTTTGACCTCAAGGCATCTTAAGTACATCGTTAAAACCAAGATATTCATCCTATGTGGCGTTTCTGACACATGGCAGAAAACATACAACAGGCCGGTGAAAGAAAAAGAACAGAATCCAGTTCTAAACACCAGCTGATCGGACCATCCACTGGGCACAAGTGACTGCCTGGCAAAAGAAGCTGACGTTTGTGTGGTTTGAGATATTGCATACAGCAAAAGACAACTCATGAACAATGGGGATTAACAAACTAGCTCTCCTAGTTTCCCTTCCATAATTCATTTTTCTATAATCATCACATTTCATTTTGGCAAAGTTTGAAAAGGAGCCCTGACCATATATGGTAAAAATTTGGAATGATCCAAAATTAGACGTAAACTCTCCCAAAAAGAAAAAGAAAAAAAAAAAGGAAAGTAAATAAGTTATTAAAGACCACTCGTGGCATGAACAGCTTCCAAGCTGGATGGCATCTGAAGTGTCGATTAAGCAGAGTGCTGCAGATACCAAAACAGTTTCAGGCAGGCCGGGAATACCGAGGCTGATAGTGCCTCCTCCGAGAAATCTCAGAATTGAAGGGACTAGCACACAGGAAAGCGTATGTGCCTTTGAAGGACTTTTTTTTTTTTTCAAATTTATGAACGCTGCAGGATAGCGCATGTTCATGTGCCCAAGCAGACTTTGTGCAAACTTGGCAAAATATGTTACTAAACCTGAAGCTGCAGCCTGTCAATCTTGTGAAGTCGTGCAGAGATTACTAAATGGCCGGCTGGCTGCATGTCTCTGGGGGTGCGCAAAACTTCACAAGGTGCAGCTTAACAGCATCTTAAGGCTTCTTCTCCCCTTCCCCTATCTTTAGAAGAAAGCAATAAAACCCGCAAAAATCAAGGAACTATAGCGCACAGGTCCGCGTCAGCACAACGTTAAGAGCAGAACTTCAAACGCACAAAGCAAGGCGAAATAGAAAATCTTGACGTCTTACCTGTAACGTTATGAGTAACATGCAAAGGGGAGGAAACGGGGGTAGTATCTTGTTGTTTTCCTTTTTTCTTCTGATGTAGCGAGAAGGTCTGAAAACTTTTTGCCCCCTTCCCCTTTACAAGGAAAAAAGAAAAGAAAGAAAAAATGTAGCACGGAGGAATTGGGTTCTCCCAAGCACAATCAAGAACGTCAAGCTTCGTCATTCTTTGTTTTGCTGGAGGATACAGCAGCAGGATTAGCTAACCATTACATGACGTCCCACTCCAAACCACAGAGGAACACTGAATCTTATCAAATTGATCTTTCCCCACTGTCTGCTCAGTGTTTGTGTTGTACTGACGGTCATTAAAATAAAAAATGGAAGTGCAAATAACCTGAATAAGTCATTTTCTCTCTTACGGGGCTGGTATCTCTGGCACTAACCCTGCAGCATTTAAACACACGTGGGGTTTTCCTCAAATGAGCCGTCTCACTTATACCATCAGAAACACTCACACAGCCGTAATCACATCGAGCACGTGCAAATGTTAACAGGATTGGGGAGCCTGTAATCTCATAATCTTCCCAAACCACCAGTTTCTAAAGCGCTAAAACCCAAAGCATTCTCTTAAGGAAGGCAAGCAAAGGAAAGGCGCGCGGGCATCCTTTGCGAGGTGAAACACCCCTGCCGAGGCAGCGAGCGCCCAGGTAGGCTCACGCAGGGAGGCGAGGCTGGGGGCAGAGGCCGACCGTTTGTTTCTCAGGGAAACGTGTACAGAAAGAGAAGGGAAAAAATAATAATCAGATGCTAACTGCTGAGCGTGGCTGTGTACGGCCCCGGTCAGAAGTCAGCTGCTCCCAGGGGAGCCCGAAAAACTATTTGCCTGCTCCGAAGGCAGGGAAAAATCCGTCTGCCGCTGATGGCAGGAGAAAAGGACCCACGTGGCTTCGTCTACCTCAGTATCGAGGAAGCGGCATTTTATGATACRCTTTGGGGACAACCTGAGTCAGAGGCTGGCGAGGGGGAATCTTTCTTTTTGGTTCAAAATGCCCTCGTCAGAAGACGATTTCAGTCCTCCCAGGTAAGGAGTCTATCGTAAGCTTCTGCACCTCAGCCAGCAGCGCAATGACATCTCAGTTTGTGCCTTTCCTGGCACCAGACTACACGTTCATCATCTCAGCCTTTACCTGCAGGATGAGCGGGATCTCCCGCTGAGCAGTGCTCTTCACAGAGAGCATATTGAGACACTTATCTCTTTTTAATACAATTTAAAGCGTCACCAGCTGAGACTTGGACGTACTTATCTCAGAAAATGCCTTTCACCCGGTGAGGCAAGTGCAACTACCAAGACCAGGAGAAATTCTCGATCCATCAGGCCCTGGTAAAAAGCCGGGACAGACCCATCTGCAGCAGATGATGCTCTGTCTGAACATATCCTCTGTCAGAAAACTGTCAAGCTGGGGAGCTGTTTAGAGGAGGTGGAACTGAAAAGTCTCGGCTTTTGGGGCTGAGATTTACCACGACTGGTCAACTTGACGACTTTCAAATTACGATGGGACCTCAATAAAGATAAAACCAACAGTAATTCTAAATTGAGATGAGAGATGCTGCCTTTCTCATCCTTCCCCGCCTCAGCTAAGAGAGCAAATTTGACAGCGCTCGCTTTATTCCCCGCTAAATCGCTCATAAGCCATGGCTCCAGGCCTTCGCTCCGGGCGCGCGGCGATTACGGTTAATTTTCAGCCCTGACAGCTGCAGAGAGGCGCCTGAAGACCCGAACCCGGGGGTGCGTGGAGAAGGCGGACCGAAATCCACCCTCCCCTCACCCCCAGGGCTAAATCAACCCCACGCCCTCCCGCCCCTGGGGCTGACAAGGCACCGCTCCCCCTCCCGCGGGGGAGAGCGCCGGACGGGGGGACGGGGCGAGCCCGGCGGGGCCTCCAGGGAGGGACGGGCCCGCCCGGCGGAGGCCCCGTGGAGCGGGGAGGGGGAGCGGGCCCGGCGGCCCCCGCCCCG
>JAYKAV010000034.1:1057126-1117401 GCA_035582835.1 Phoebastria nigripes
GGGCCCGCGCCGCGCCGGTACCTACCTGGCGGGGGTGGGAAGGGCCCGCAGCACCGTCCCGGAAGCGAAACCCCCCGAGCGGGCCGCACCCCGGAAGAAAATTCCCGCCCGTGAGGCCGCGGCGCTCATCGCTCCCCCGCCCGCTGCCGCGCCACGCCCACTCGCCACGCCCCAGCACGCCACGCCCCCCCGCGACGCCGAGTGGGGAGGGGCCGCGCTCCGCGCTCACGTGACCGGCGCCGGGACTATATAAAGGGCGCGCGGGGCGCTTCTCGGCCTCTTCGGCCTGGGGCGAGGCGGGGTTGGGGGGGCGCCCGTTGCGGCCCTGCCGGTGAGTGGGGGGGTGGGTTCCCGCCCGGTGCGGGCCCACGGGGCGATGTGGAGACGCTGCGGGTGGGGCTTGGTCCCCGATGGGCGCTGGCGGGGGAGGATGGAGGTGGATTGGGTCGCCGGGGCCCGGTCTGCGGCCTAGGCCGCGGAGGCGTTCTGAGGGGACTCCGCCTCGCGGCGGCCCTGGGGGGGGGGGGGGGGGGGTGGGTGCAGGTAGCGGAGAGCCCACCGGGGGGTCCCGCGGGAGAGGGGGTCCCGCGGAGCCCCCACGCGGGCTGCGGGAAGGGGAGGCCAGCGCAGGCCCCACGGAGATGGCGGGCCTGTGGTTCTTCTTCGTGAGGCCCGTCACCCCGCGGCGCTGTGGGGAGGGCTGGGTAGTGCCCTGGCTGCGAGCGCAGCGGGGAGGCTGAGCCTGCGGCCTGGGCTCGGTCTGGAAGCCCGTTTTCCCATGGGAAATGCTCCTGAAAGATTGCGAGGTGGTGTGTGGCAGCCGCAGAGATTAGCTTTACGTTTCTCTCTTTTTTTTTTTTAATTCTGCACTAGGGTTTTAGGAAGGTAGTTTTCACCGGTACATGGAAAGGGTTGTGTGTGCAAAATGTAAGTGTTGTGTTAGGGTTAAGGGTTGCCTGCTCCTCTGTAAATTAATGCTCGGAAGCAGATGCCAGGCTGGGGAGAGCCCTTTCGTTGTGGGGAAGGTGGAGATTGTCCCCTGCAGAATCGTTTATCGGTAAATGAGGAGACAGCCTTACCCGTGTCATGTGCTCTGGGTCATAGTTAGCTTTCTAAGTGTTACAATTAAAGGCCCCATGTTAACAGAGTAGTATGATAGCTCACTTGGACATCCGTGTGCCTGCACATGATGAAAACCGTGTTGGTAGGGACATCTGAGAGGGTGATGAATACCAACATATCTGAGCGGGGCATGGAATGGTGTGTAGTGGTGTGTCTGGTATGGCTGACACACCACGCGGTCCTTTCAGGGCAGCCAAACGAAGTTAATGGCTGCAGGACTGACCCGGTGCTTATATGCTAGAATTGAAGCTGTAGAAAATTAAGAAGTTTAGTGGTTCTGTCCTGCTTAAAAAGATGGGCTAGCAATTATTTTTGTGGCCTTGTCTCTTAAAAGAATGGAAGTGTAGATTACATCAGGGGAGAGCTTTGCTGTAAGGCTCAGAGTATTGTTTTGAATTTTACTTGCATTTTTCAAAAGACAACATGTGAACATAACATCTTCATTCTTAGAAGAAGAAAAACTAAYGGATAATCTCTTGTTTTCAGTTTAAGATGTATCAGCTACGCTCTTCCCTCTCTTACGGCTTTGAAACAGGTAGGTGCTGCTTCTGAAATATGGAGTTTAAATTGAGAATTAATGTGTAGGTACACTTTGAGCAACTAGCCTGGAGTACTCTTGTATCTCAGGAAATTATAGGACCAGCGTTTGTAATCCAGGAATTGCTTGTGGTGTCTCTTCAGGCAGTCCTCACTCTTCTACTGGGAAAAGTCATGTCTGTCTTTGTACTGGAAAGTGGCTGTGAGGCCCCTGTTGTTCCTGAACCACTGATCATCCTGTAACCAGACTACAGTAGTACCCTAGATGCCTTTTTCCCTTCATTACTGCTGTTTCACCATCCACAGCAAAAAATAGTTGGTTGTTTGGAGAAAAGTGCCTGATGCATGTTTCAAAAAGAACCTGTAACTATCAGGATTGATGTTAACTAAGTCAGAGAGCCTGTGATGGTTTCAGTATAAGAGTAGTGGACAGAAGTGATTTCTGAAAACTCTGTGCTGAGGCTTTTTTCTGTGCTTAGTGTCATTGCCGGAGGTACTCCCTCTGGTTCTACAAGTGTCTGAAACTGTTGTATCTCTTCCAGATCTGCCACCGAATATGGAGACTTGATGCTACTTCACAAGGTAAAACATACTTGAAAATTCAGCATAAAATGGTGCTCAGTGTTTGTCTAGACAGTATCTTTTGTTCTAATAACATCAGTAGGCAGACTTTATTCCCTGAGCTAAGTTTTCCCTCTGGTGCCACAATGATGACCATTATTTGCTACTCTTGACCAAGAGAATGATGAGCACTTTTACCACCATTAACTGTCCGCTGAGGCACAACAACTTAGAATTCGCCTTGATGTTTTGACTTCTGAATATACTGTTCATAAGCTTTTTTCTTCCAGGATTTGAATTGTACGCTTGGAAGACTTGCAGAAGAAACACCACCTGGTGAGAAACGTGTAGTCTATGTAGGGGTTTCTTCCGTGGAGCTGCTGAAACACTGCAGCGGAAAGGGTGGGATGTGTAAAATGGGAGGGAAGTACTTTGGGATTAATTTCTACTGATACGCAGAAACAATTGATAATTGCTAGTGTTCAAAAACTCTTGAATATTTCGGTGTGTTTTATTTGGAGAACTTCAATTTTTCAAAGCTGTCACAAGAGGTGATTGCTTTGTACTATTATTCCAAAGCAGATACAGTGATGATGGCATAGTTCAGCAGAATATCCTGTGAAGAAGAGTTTTGTCTTTCGCTCCTATCTGATGTATCTAGCTTTTGTGATCTCTTGCTAGGAGGAGTAGGTTTGGCCACGAAGGCTGAGGGAATCTGATGGTTTTTTCTTTTGTTGCAGGCACTGGGAGATTAAGTTATAAGCTGTGCAAGGTAAATATTGTATTGCCTGCATCTGTAAAAACTAATTTATATCCCTGATATGTGAAAAGGCTGTGTGTGATGACAGCATAGTTCAGCAGATGACCCGTGGTGATCACGCTGTTACTGTCTTTCGCTCCTATCTGATGCAGCCTCCTGTACCTTAGGCTAAGTTTGACAGACAATTCACATGGAAAGCTGAGGGTGAAACACTACTTTCTTTTGCTCCATGARTGTGTTTTGAAAAATTGTTTCAGAACATCAGTAAATGGGCTAAACGTTAAAATATTCAGTAGGATGAATAGAAGGATAGAGTAGGGTGTGCTTGTGAAATTAAGCACAAATACAGCAGAAGAAATCTGCTATTTCAGTAACATAAAAACTTGGTTGATCTGGTGTTAGTGCTCCAAGTTCTGTAAGTGTTGTTGCTTTGCAGGCTGCCCTGGACAGAGGATACCTGTGCCTCCAGTGTGAGAAGCTATTTCACCTGTTACTGATGTTTGTGAAGACAAGGCCTTCCTAATGGAAGGTAATTGAAAAACATTTTCTAGATGGATGCTACATTTGGCTGTGCTGCATCTGAGCTTGGGAGTTTGCAATTCCAGCAGTCTCTGGAGTTGAGGAATTACCATCTCAGGGGTGTTGGTGAGAGTGCTGGGAGATGGCTTTAGGTCCCCCTTGTGGAAGGGGATGGGAGTGTTGCAGTCTGCTGTAGATGATGTTGAATCAGGTCTCTGATCCCAATGAGGATAAAACTTGACTAAACGCTGATACAGTATTTCACTGGAACTGTTCTTAYGCTAAAACTTTCTGCTGACCCTATCTAATAGCAACTTTTCCTTTGCAGGCTTCCAAAGTGTTTCTCACTGCAATGTAAGTACTTGTTTTAACTTTGCAAGTATTAGCGTAAAAAAATATGCCTGGAAGTGAAGTATTTAACTGCATGTAAGCTGGGGGGAGGTGCAAGGGGCCAGTGTTGGCTGCTGCTTGCATCTTGGCCAAAACAGGAGGATGCTTAAGGGGAGAACTGCTGGATAAGGCCCAGCCTTGACAGGCTGGTTTGTGCTAAACTCTTCACTGTGTCATGAGTTTCTCTGTTAGCATTATTTGCGTATTTGCCCTCTTCCCCATAGCAACCTTAGCCTAAAGCAGATAGCTGTCCAGTCACTGACAATGTGAGCTGCCTGTGTGATGAGATGTGACTACCTTGACTTCAATCATGGAGGTCTGCAATTAGCTCTATCTGACTGCAGGCACCTGACTAGATTTCATCCTCGTTGCTTGCTTTTGCGCTCTCCTGACACTTTGCTTTGTTTCAGGGCTGCTGTGGTGGAGCTGTGAAGTGATGCAGTTGGTAGTGCTACCAGAAAAAGTAAGTTGCCAGCAAATGCATATGACTGGTCAGAACCATGTGATAGGTGCTGGGRAAGTTCCTAGATGCTGGCCTGGAATTGCAGTGTAGCTGCGGAGTTAAGCAGAAGGTTCCTTGAGGATTTTCTTGCCTCTACCCATAGATCACAGCAGGCTGCAGGGTTCACTTACCCAGGGTGCTAGGGACTGGATCTTGTACTTTGCGACCAAAGACAGTGATAAATACAGTGATGATTGTAACAGTAATGGACAAAGGAGTTCCTGGAAGTCTTAATGAGGCTCTAGAGTAACATCAGCATCAGACTGACATTTCATTTCCTTATGTGTGTATCCTAGATTTGAGAATAGGAGAACTGCTGGGTACTTTGCAACAGATGCTTCTTACTTGGTAAGCTGCTTCCTTCTCAGTTGCCGTAAGATTTTTCTTACTACTTGAAAATGTTAACTGCTTTCTGTAACAGAAGAATAGTATGGACCTGTTGAACTATGTAACTGCTATGCACTACCTGAGTTTCTAGTTGATAAGAAAGAATGTGCGGTAACCTGGCAGTGCAGACCTTGTGCTGACCAAAGCCAGTACAATTATTTACTATTTTAACTTTTTGCTGGTTAAATTTAGTAGGCTTTTGCAGGGAGTAGCACTGATCTTCAGTAGTTGTAGTGTGGTAAATTATTTGTCTCAATGGCTAGATTAGAGCTTTTGTGTTATGTGAATGAAGATGTGGTTGGGGGTAAGGTCTGAAATGCTGAGGTCAGGTCCTCCTCTAAGGAGAAACAAAAGTAACAAAACATTAAGCTTCTCTAAGCATGTACTGTTTGTGATGATTAATTCTAAGCAATGGGAATCTCTCTGAAAGAGGCTGAGGAGGACTCTTGTGCTGAAACAGTACCCACATTCAAACTAACTCTCGAAGCACTGCCAAGGAGAGTGTGTTAATAAAATTTCACTTGTTACAGAGTGAAGCTCGTGGGGAGTTTGTGTGAGAAACTAGACTAACTTATGTCTGAGGTAAGTAGAGTACATGGGGTTTGATTAATTACTGGAATATTGTCTTTGTGCTAAATGCCTAGGTAGGGGTGCCTAAAATTAGTCCTATAAATAGATCTGATTTGTCTTCCTTTATTGTATTCTGATTCTCCYACTCTCAGCTACTGTGGGAATAAACATTAAACATGATGTGCTTGAAGCAAGAGTGCACTTCTATAGTTCTGAATTTGACTTGAAAAGGGGAAGGGCTCTTTCTGAGCAGATACCCTGACAATTCCTGAACTGTAGTCAATGGTAATCTTTATGTAGAGTTCTCTTTGTATGAACAGAAGATGTGGCCTCAATGACTCTGAAAACTGGGTTTTTATTGCTGGATGTCTTCACACAGTGGAAATAGTAAGGAGCTGAATCAGTGGAGTCCACTTAGCCAACACAGTGTTGATAATGTAGTACAGCAGAATGCACAGCAGCAAACATAACTCCTGTCATAACTGATGTATCTGTCTATTCTGTGAACTGGCACTATAACACTGCACTCTTGAATTAAAAAGAAAAAAACCACCAGCCCTGTGTGCTGTGGTTGTCACGACTCAGTAATTTTTGCTAATCTTGATTATGTTGGCTGTACACAAATTTAGGACCAAGTTCTAGATGACTGCTGTACAAACTTGTTTCCTCTGACAGACTGGTTCTCACTTCTAAGGATGGGTTTTCAAGATGATTTCTATGGGACTTGTATTTTAGGTATCAAAACTCATTGAATAGCACTTTATTGGGGAGAGACAGTATCACAAAGCAAGTGGTAGCTTTGTACTTTCCCCTGGTTCTTCCAGTGTTAGTAATTTTGTATTTCCAATTCAGTTAGGATTTGTAAGCTTTGTATATCCTATTTGGGTGTTGGAAGTTGAAGTTCTTGTCAGTTGCCAGCTGCTGAAGTGCAGCCTCCTTGTAGGTAAAATTAGTAGGTAAAACTAGTTTTGGTGAATAGAATTTCATAGATGAATAATTAAACTTGCATATAGTGATGTCTGTTATTCTGAAACAACTCCTCTCTTTCTCAGGAAAGGACTGTGCTGTCTGCAACCTCATTGGGTAAGACCACACAGCAGATGAATTCTGTTAAACTTCTGGGAACGTTTGTAGCCACTGATGAAATTTGATTCTGCCAAATGAATTACCATGATATTACAATTTCCGTTCCACTTTCTCTGAGGTTACAAAGCTGCTGTGGAGCTTTTAGCAGTTGTGCTACTGCATATGTTAATTGTGTTTTCTTGCTTTAGGTGAGGAGGCAACTTTGAAACTGCTGTATGAAGAACTGAGAAGGTGAGTGTAACTGTAGTAATAATGAAATTTATTTGCTGGAACAGATGATGATAACCTTAGCCTTGAACTCTCTCTCTGAACAGAGATGAAAATCTAAGGTCTGAGTTGTTCCCAGCAAGCTTCTTGTGCTGGTTTGGTGCCTTATAATGGTTCTTATGTCTGTCTTAATAGGTGGAAGATGGCAGAATAATGGGTTACACTTGCATGAACAGCATTAAAAAAAGCCAAGTGGTTTTTTTTTTCTACTGCACTGGTAATGTTTGCCTGATACTGATTGGAACCAATAAAAATTTGTAAACTCTCCCTGTTGTTGTGAACTGCTTTCTGACTTGAACAGCTTGCTGTAAAACAGCTCTAGGCTACTTTATAAAAGCTTCAAATGCTTGATTTAGAGCAGGGACTAAACTATTTAAATGCTGGTCCTGCAAGTGTCTTAACTTAGGTGTCAGATATTGCTAGTGTGCAGRCTGCAGTTGACCTGACCAGTACCAAGATTTGGACAAAGCTAAACAGTTGAAGTAGTAATTAGTGTTTTGTAGGTGAGAGCTAAACGCTACTACTTGTGTATTTGCTTCTAAAGTTACAGGCCACCAGTAAGTCTGGTATTATGTGTTCAGGTGCAGATGATATGCACAGAATAAGCATACAGCTTGGACACTATTAACCCTTTTCCACTGGACTCTTAGTCTGATTGGTGACTGGCATTAGTCTGGAGCAAGACAGCATCCAGCCTCCATGAGGAAAAAAAAAATAGCTGAGCAGAGAGGTGGGGAATTTTGATAATACTATTTTAAAAATTGTTACTGCTTATGAGGCACTAGGGCCTGCTAAGGTAGTGCTGCTTCCCAAAAACTCATTAATGGTAGGTTTCTTCTCTGAAAAATTCATTTAATTTCCTCCATCTTTCTGTTGTCTCAGCAGTGATACCAATATGGGAAGTCAGCTCTATGAAGAACTCATTCTCCATAACACTTGAACTATTGCTGTAGCACTTATAATGAGAAGTAAAACTAGATATCCAAACAATTCTGCAGGAATATATTCAGATTATTGGTGTTCCCTAGAACCTTTCAATGAGGAATAGGTTTGTCATATCTCCCTCCCATTCCAGCTGGTACAATCTACTTGAATTTAAATTACATCTTTTAGAAAGATCTGAAATCTTTTTAGCCAGAATAGTATTTCATCCTAGAGAAAATTAATTAGACATGATCCTGTGTCCATGTGCAAATTAAATCTCTTCTGCACTAAAGCAAAAGCCATTAAGGTCTGTTTTCATCCAGAGCTGATTAGTAGCCTCTTAATATTCCCCCCCACCATATTACTTTTTAAAATACCACACTTCATTGTGCCTGTTAAAGAGCTTGAAGGGACTGTCATAGCCTGCAGTATAGAAGAAGTCTTCATGGAATGGTTGGCCGCTGTTTCTTAAGATTCTGGCCAAGACTTCAGCTTCCTCAGCATATTTCTCTGGGGAGGCAAATCCACCAAAGGACCTGGTAGAAGTGAAAAGGGAGGGGTGTTTTGTTAAGAGTTCAAGCCCCTGCTTGTTATTTTTACAGAAGGAAACTTCAGGCTTGCAAAGCATGCAGTGTTTGGGCATTCCTGATGCAATTTGTAGTTATATTAGGTAAACTATGCAGAACTAGCTGTCAGGGAGTATATGGCTATGTATACTACTTCAAAAGGATTTTAGAAAAAATACTCTTTAAGTTACTTGCAATTCTGAGAGCATTAACTGACATGTTGTTGCCTGTGGCTTTGATACATGCAGAGAAGGGAAGTGTGGCTTTGGGTGCTTTTCTGGTAATAAAGAACTGCCATGCAGGTTTTGTGGGAGTTTGGACTGCAAGTAAAGGGGGCTGGAGGAGTGATTTAGGTGTTCTGTAGCACAGGGTGTGCCTAAGAGAGGTAAATTCTGTAGACTGCATTTCTACAAAACACACTCAATGCAATATTCAAGAGTTCTGAAAAATGAATGCTTCAAAACTTGGTCATTTCTCTCTGTTCTTAGTAATCACCTAAGCATAAGAAAGATTGACAGAGCTTGAACATTTGGAAATCAAGGCTCTGAACAGCAGGATGTATCCACAGTTAAAAATCAGCTGTTAGAAAGAATAGTCCAGACTCTTAATAGATGAACTACTTTCAGTAGCTACCTTCATTTGTCAGCTGTGCTGGTGCTGCTTACCGGACAAAGATGGCTGCTGCCTTCCGCTCTTCAATAAACACATCTGAGTCGGTGGGCTGTGCTGGAGAGTCCTGATGTTCAAACGGCACAAAGAAAGAGATCTTGAAGTCTGTGCAGCCAGATTTTATCAGGCATGTCACTGGCACAGTCATATCAATTTTCATTTCTAGAGGAGAGGGGAAAAAAAGAGTCTTCTAAGCAGCAAGCAAAGACAGTGCCAAAGTTGTGCAGACTTACCCTAAAAGCAGCAACCAAAGCAGCCTCACAGGTGTAGTGGCCTAACGGAATCACATGGGTGTTAGACCAGGAAAGTGAACCTGCTTTGTGCCCCAGCTCATCTACTGTCTTACACTATTCAGCTCTTATCTCCCATCTCAAAACCAGCACATTGTACCTTTCTCATTCTTCCCTTGGATGTAGTGGAAGAGTTTCCAGAAGCCCTGGCGCATCGCCTCCTTCTGGGTCTCTCCCCTAATGACTGTGCTGACCCACTTCGCTGTCTCATATTGACGCAGTTCATAATCCTTTGCCTGAAAGGTAGCAAAAGTCACAGTAACCATGAGATGAATACTACAGATGACATAAATTAATAGCTACTCTTTCCAAATCAGCATGAAAGTATTGTTGCAATCAGATAACATTGGGCGGCCTCTTAGCTGCAGGCTCTAGGCATACCCCCAATATCAAACGACTTGATGCCTCCCTTGCAAAACCATGCTGTTCTGCCTTAGGCTGAGCTCCTACATAGGTGTTCCCCTTTGCAATTTGGCATTAATGGTGTTGAGAGTAACACTTCCCTCCACGCTCATCAGACCGAGAATCCCAAATCCACCTTAGCTCTGCAGCACCCTGACTGCAGAGAGTTCTGCTCCCCTGGCCTTTAGCAGTTACCGTTGTCTCTGCTGAGCTCCACCGAGGGGACTGCAGATCCAGGGACAGAAATGTTTGCTTGAAGGATTTGATCATCTTGCCAGAGCTGAAAGGCAGACACAGTTCATTGGCCTCTCTCCAGTCAGTGCAGTGTACATGGGGGAGGAAGAAAGCACTAGGGCTTTTCTGCCTCATGTCAAAGAGCTTTTCCTCAGCCTCTGGTCTCCAATCTTTCAGTAACACTTGCTACGCTAAGAAGTGACTGGAAAAGTTCAGGCAAGAGACCGGTGCTTTCCAGAAGGCAGTTGTGCCTGAAACTGTGAAAGGCCTGGATTCCACTGCTTATCCCCAATGATTCAACAACAAGGGCCGAAATCCTTTAAGCCCTTGAAGGAACCAACAGAGAACCAAGACCAAGAAGCTACTTCTAGGCTGATRTGGGAGTGGTCATCTTCCAGGATAAGCTGCCTTCGCTTCTCCGTGAAGTGAAGGCATTTCCTGGCTGCAAAACAGAAGGTTGAGATTCTGCAACTGGCAGTTGTGTGGAAATCCATAAGTAAAAAGGACTTGAGGAGTTCAGCCAATTTGCTCCTGGATGAAAAGGTATTGGTGTTGATGGGTACTCTGTTATTGATTCTGCCCATAACTTTATTGGGCCTCATAATAGCTGATGCCTTTCTTAAAGGCCTTTAGCCCCAGAGTCCTGTGGATAGATGAGATTTTCTGTATTTATGAATTATGTAGCTACTTTTCCTAGGTAGCCTTCACACGGAAGGAAAAAGCTGAAAACATGAAAACACTTAACTTCCTCTCGCTGTCCCAAAATAAAGCGAGCAAAAATAATCAAAATCACTATTGAAATAATCACATCGGGTTAAAAGTCTTGGGATTTTAGGAGCCTTCTTTTATGATTTTTGTCTATAGCAGGCAGATCGTAGTGCATAACCTACATCCTGAGAAAGTCGCTGCTTTCTATTACATTATGATGTCCTTTGCACTTCACGTTGCAAAGACGACATGTAGTTAATTCAGCAATTAYCTTGATTCTTAGATCATGGCACATTGTCTTTTCAGAGTATAACTTAATTGCATGTTTCTTGGGTAACAGAACAAACTTTGAGGTCATTTTTCATTTCTCCTACTCTTCAACTGTTTATAGCTGCCCACACAACAAGAAGCCACTGCTCTGTCACTCGTGGCTCTATTTTTTGATGGCCTTTTAGTATTAAAGGTGCACTGATGCAATTCACAGCATATCCCACCTCCAGTGGTAAAGTCTTTAAGGTACGCCATCTTTAACACGACATTTGTGAATGGCTGTTTTTGTACCATGGCTATTTTTGTAAAATCAAGAACTGCCTTGTGCTAYGTGACTACCTCGTTACCTGTTTCCATTTTCTTACGACATGTAGACTACCGTTGAATACTATCCCTGTACCCTGGTTTAGAGGTGGCTACAAGGAGTTTTCTCTTTGGGATCTATGAGGTTGAAAAGCTTTTATCAAAAAACCAAAAAACACCCCAAAAAACCTGCTGGTGCTGATTTCACTTCCAGTCCTTAAAATAAGTAGTGCACAGAGCACTCGCGTGTTGAGCTTTTTCTAGCAGCTCCTTCAGTCGCCACCCTAGAGCAGGGGAAGATCAGAGAACCACACAGCAGGAGACTGATGCCAGTGGTTAAAAGCAGGCACTGTCCCCGTCCCTGTACCAGCCTGAAGATACATCATCTTCAGCGGTCTTTACCAGAATGACTGSTCACTAGGGACTGCTGCACAGCCCCAAGCTGGACAGCTGTACTCTAATACACTTTTTGTCAATAGTATTTACAAATCATCAAAGCATAACAATAAAGCAGGAATCCCATCATTTTATTAGAAGCGAATGTGAGCAATTATACTGAAATTTCCTACAGTAATTTATTTTATCCATTGCCATTTCAAAGGCAAAGATGCTGCTGCTTTGCTATCACTTCACTTTCTATTTCTCCTTGCTACAACTTGATAGAAAACACATTTCTCCTCTTCCTGTCCTCCCTGGGTATGTTAGAAAGCAGAGAAGTAAACGTTCCTCTGTTTCAACACATGCTGTTGTAGTAGCTGTTGTACGAGCTGGCTTGTCTCTGTACTTGCCAATTCCAACCCCCTCCCCGACACACCTTTTCTTAACTGCTGGTTAGATCTTTCACAGCTCTGTCTTACAACTTTGTGGCCAGTACTGTCGGTGACTGCATGTACAAAATATTTTTGAATTACATAAAACAATGCTTTTGCGGCAGGAAGACAAACTGAGAAGACTCCTCCAAATATTTACAGTTGAATTAATTTTGAGATCTACAGGAAAGCTTAGCTTTGAGATTTCCATCTGTTCATGTAAATATTACTTGTTAACGCGTGGGCCAAAGGGACAGAAAGCATAGCAGGCATCTTCACAGGTTACACTGATGTAGCGAGTAAGCATAGCCAGAACATGCCATTCCACGAGCCGCTAATTATATTATTAAGAAAGCGGAGAAAGTAGACAGACTTACGTTTTAAGCTGTCCTTATCGCTTTAGCTATTGCAGTCTATCCTTCTGAGGCTTGCAAGATGCTGCGTGTCAGCGTTTATTTTAGTTTCATCGAACTCCACCCATGCCTCAGCCCTACTGGAGGGAGATGCTGTTACGAAAACCAGAAGGTTGTAGCCTTGTCCTCCTCTGGGTCTCATTGGAGAGCTCCCACGCAAATGCCGAAAGCCCCACCTACTGCCCACGGGGCAACATTGGGTCCAGTGTGTGATCTGGCTCCATAAACAGTTTTGCACCCTTGTGTAACTTCCCCTGGTTTCCATGGCTTTGTGCCTGCTTACGTCAGGGTCAGCAGCAGGTTTTGTGCTCTCGGGAGAAAGAATTTCACATAAATAATGTTCCCCCCCAGACTCAGATTACATGAGAGTGATGGTACAGAATGACAGCTTTTCCTTTTTACCCCCGGGGTAAAATGGTAGGTAGAAATCTGGCTGCAAACTAAGCTAAGACCATCCTCACGAGATTTCTGCTGGCATGTTATGAAAGACAGACAGTGTTCTATAACGGCTGTCTGTTTTGAGCGGTATTTGAGACTAATCAGCCCCCTTAGCCCTTGGATATCTGCACAAAGGGGTTATACAAAGCTATTGTGAAATTCTGTCCTGCTTATAATACACAAAGTGAAGCTGGACTCTTCATTTAACCTGCTGCAGCTCCAGACATATTTAGGTACCAGCACAATAGAGCAGATTAAACTTCACAGTTTGGGTTCTGAGAACACCTCCTGTGTTTGTCATGGTTTGTGCAAATTCCTTGCAGCCAAATTCAGCTAAGCTCTCTGGGACATTTGAAATAAATAGCTGAGAATGACTTTTAACAGGAAACACACTTCACTTGCAGAGAACTTCATCAGGATGCTGTGTGATACACTCCTATTCCGAAAGGGGGAATAAAAAAAACCCAAAACCATGCCAAATAGCAATTGCAAACTTATCTCTAAAGCCACAAAGCTCTCTAAAGCCACAGAAGTGGGGTGGTGTAAAGAGTGGTTTACTAGTAGAGCCTGTTAGAACATGCTAAGGCCTGAAATACAGAACCAGTTCTCTGCATGCATTGTACTTTTATTGTACAGAGTAAACTTTTTCTCAATTTTACCTGTGTTCTGCTTGGGTCAAACAGGAAAATCAGCAGGGCGTTTTGGAGAAGCAGAAGCTGCTACTTCATGGTCTTTGCTCAGGAGCTACAGGCATGCAAAGGCACGTGCTTGTGTAAGGTTAGCTGTTACGTTACTCTGTCACCCTAACGTTCCTGTCAAGTGTGTACTAGTAATTATTTTCTCCAGAAGAGAGAAGGCCATGTAAAAAACTACAGCCAGCCACGACAGTTCAGCAAATCTCAACAAATCTACCCCAATCACGAGCACAGAGAAGTCTTGCGTTGAAAGGGGGGCAATTTGTAGATAAACACAAGCCCCCTGTGAATTCTCGTTTTGTTTCTGAGGCAGAGAGATCCAGAACAAATCCCCAGTCAGTTTGTATGTGTCCAGCTGATGTTTCTGTCCCCGACAAAGAGCTAACTGTTCCTGGTGGAGTAGCCCGAGGTTGGAGAACAATCATCAGTGTTTTCCTGAGAGGTTGTTTTCCAACACTCTTGTTTTTCACATATAAATTGAGAGAACATGTCAACAGTTGGAAGAGACAGTAGGGCAGGCATGAGGACATGTATACTGTACATAACTATATACATACCCAAACTGTAAATAATTAGGGGAACGGGGAAGGGATTATGATGGAAGCTGACACACAGTCTCACTGGTACCTCCGAATAGGGGAAAATCTGAGTACGCTAACTCTGCACCCCTTGCCCTTTACACAGGAAAATAACGTGAAAGAACTGTTTTAGCACCTTGAGGTCCCAGTAGTTTGCAGCACATATGATGGGGAAGTTCAACAGCATATGTATACTGCTAGTCTGCCTGGCTATCTCTACTGCATGGGGAAAAGCAAAAACAGGCAGTAATAAAGGCTCATACTGCTTCTATAAATACCAGCCTCTCCTTGTACACTATACCTCTAATGCAAAGAGTTGCTGCCCACAGAGGAGCCCTAAATGTACTAATTAAACAGGCAGTAATTAAGTCTCAAAGGTAGCCTATGACACCTCTGTTCAATGTCATATATATATGTCTGGGACTTGGCTGGTATTTTCTAGAATAGCTGACAAAGCAATATTTTTCTGTACTGTTGCCTTAAACTCAAGGAGTAGAGATGAGGGCACAAGCACATAAAAGCATGCGGTTTGTAGCTTGACTTTACTATTGTCAGCAGGCACTTCTGCGCAGAACACCGTCATGAACTCGTACGTAAGTAATGGCTTTTCAGGCTAGCAGCTTCTATTGGATAAGTATAAGGACAAGCCTGTGATATGATCACTTGTGATTTCCATTTGTCCTCTCTATAGACCCAGACAAGGGTCTATAACAAGGCTCTATAACAAGCCCAGACCAGACCTTAAGCAACATGCTATATAGCAAAAATGCTTACGTCTGCTCTGTGGCAACATTACAATAGCTGCTGTCAAATTCATGCAAGTGTGTTGTAAGTTGCCTTTATCCCTAGAGGCAAGCACAGACTGCTTCCACAGAAAAGATTAATCTTTTCCACTGACCTAAYTGTGTCAGGATTGGAGAAGCCCAGGAAAAAAATGTTTTGTTATAGTATGGTTAATGATAACTTTGAGTCATGTTCTTGTAACTGAGAAGTCTGTAGCATAATATGAAAAAATTGCATGTGAGGGACAGAGAGGGATGCATGTGTTTCCAGTCTGGACACTCACATGTTCTAACAAGTGGTCTCAACCCAAACGCTCCGGGCAGTTTTGCATTTCTGCCGAAGCCTGTCACAGCATCAGTTAGCCTTGCGTTTGATGATTTTGATTTAAAAGAACTGATACTCTTCACGTATAAATGACATTTGCTTTTGCAAACACACACTTATCAGATGATGCAGAAGCCCTTACTTCACAACAAAGAAGTCGAGCATGTGATGTTACTGTCGTTACTGTAAATAATAGTCCAGGGCAGCAAAAGTGTCTTTATATGTTGTTGGATGAACTGTGGTTTTCTGCAAATTCATCTCCCAAAAGAAGCCTCTTATCTCCTTGCTCTAAAGAAAGAGAAAGCCTTCTAGCAAATTCCATTTTATATCTTATTCTCCCTTCCAGCAAGGAAAATGAAGAAGCACAAGCATACCATCTTCTAAAGAAGCAGTTGAATGTACTATAGTACTGTTCCAAGGAGATTCCATATTATCCTTTGCAAATTGCGGAAATGAAATCTCTGCCATAACTCTAATGAGATGGTTTTTAGACCTTATGCTCTAACCTACGCATTTTATGTCAGCACACCGATTTGTTACCATTGGATTGGCCTTCAGCCAAAAATCATTTGCTTTCTGGAAATGCATATGTGGATTTTGTCCATCTGCTTTTTGCCTGATTCCAGCTCATTTGTTACAAATGACACATGAAACTATTGCTTCTCACTGCTACCTTGAACAGCTGACTCAATGACAGCATTACCTAAAATCTTGCTAAACGAGTGACTCCTTGCTCACTTCATCAGAGATTGCATGGAACTGACTGCTCTTGACCAAATAAAAAGCTTCCTACATCCAGCACCACTCCAGAGCACTCTTGACTTGGCATTTTCCAAGATTTATCTGCTGAAGGTCACATTTTGGAATCATTCTAGGTTTGGAGAATTAATCCTAAATTAATCCTTCCTTCCAGCTGCCATGAAAAACCTTGCTAAACCTTCCTCTCTTCTGTCCATAGAGCCCACAGAGARACTGAAAGCTTTCTCAGCTTTATATACTGCTTTATTCACTTGGCTTCTTTCCAAAATAAGGGTTATTTTTAATATGGATCTGTTTAGGGCTCTAGCTATCAACTGAACCCCACAAGCAGTTGTCTCAGTAAACTTCTTTAGCCAGCATTAATACTTAACTAAATCCACAGAAAGCCTGCAGTCCTCTCTGAGTGCTGGAAGGAGAGGTAGTAAGTTCAGCTTCACCTACAAATTCATCCACATTCTGCTATTGACAGATTCTTCTCGGAAAAAAAGAACATGAAACAAGGTGAATTTTTATCTTCAAGATAAGAACATCTCATTCAGGGAAAAAGGATTAAGGTCACATAGGTAACAGTGTTTGCTGGAGAAAAGCCGTGACACAAATCTATTGTATTGCTATTTTTGCCTTTTTAAATGGTTTTTAACAATGACTTAAGCTATAGCCTAAGGTGAGAGAGAATACACCTTCTTTGCAAATACAACTCTGAAGAGGAAGGAGCCAGGCATCAATCATCTGAGAACATTACTCAGAGAGAGGGCTCAAAAAACAACCTTAAGGAGAACAGGCATTTACTGATTGTTTCTTATCAATAAGAAAGTCCAATATTTGAAGTCACCAACAATCCATACCACAAATAATGCTCGCAAGCAATACCGAGAAAGAAGTAGTTAGCAACCACGGTGGCAACCCAAGGCCTCTGACATCTCACCTGCTAGACAGGCTCTCCAGAAGAAGGTAGGAGCTCAGTATCAGCTCCAGCATTTTTCTGTCTGCATCTTCCAGCAGTCCCTCGGGCAGATACCTTCTGCCCTATCTTTGTAGGGAGGAACACAGTGGCTCTGCATTTTCTTTCTTTGCTCTGCCTTCCTAGACTTTTAAGGTGATCTTTTCCTTTTCTTTTTCTTCACCTGCTTTGGTCCCCTCCTTCCTTCCCTCCGTCCCTCTCATTCTCAGCTTTCTCCAATCTGTATGCTGCATGGGGTGAGACCACCTGGCAGCTCCTCTGCCCAGAGCCTGGGATAAGCTCCTGACTCTGCTGAAGGCTTATTATGAGATGATGGGAACAGCTCCAGGGTCCTGAAAAAGACCCAGGTACGCAGAAATTGCCCTAAAGAGCCCAGGGTTTCCCTATGGAGTCCCAGGGACCTGAAAACATGTCCGGAGATGATAGAAACAGGCCCAGAGCATAAGGACTAGTATCTTAGAGAAATGTTAAAGAAAACGCTCTCCTAAAATAATAGTATTTTCCACTTTCTCCAAAAAGACATGAAGAGATGAGATAACTGAAAAAATGGTGAGCTTCTTGCTAGGGGTGTCTCTRTTGTGATAGCTCTTCAGCAATGATGCGAACTGAGGACCACTGTGGTAYGTATTGGGTGATGTGAAGCAGAATGAGGAATCCATTACAAAGCCCTTGCAATCTTATCGTGAGTGTATTTGTCGGCACRTAGGCATTAGTGATGCATGGCTGTAGGGAAGTGTTCTCTTTCTGCCCTGTCGATCCAACTAACCACCTAAGCACAAATCTATCTGTAATCCTAGCTGAGGGTTTGTCTCCTGAGCTTCTTCCTGATCTTAGTTGCATGAGTACGGATCATATCAGAACTTCTCCCATCTCCTAACAGTGGGGATTTTGGTAGTGGGTGTGGGGTTTGGGTGGGCATTTTTGTTATTTAGGTTATGCAAGTAAGGCCTCCAGAGATGGATTCTTTAAGAACGTGGTCTCTCTTTATCTCCTTTCTCAAGATGAACCAATGCTGCATTCCGCAGCAGATGGCACTGTTGTTTGTGTTTAGAGGTGAGTTTTACTTTAATACAGAAGTCCCTCAAACTCTATTGGTTGCCAGTGGTCACTTTAGCTCGCTAACGGATCCAGTGTACTGCGATAGTTCTTTCTATTTCTAAAGCCTTACATTGGTATATACTCTAGTATCTATTAGTGAACTGTTAATGGGAAGATTAAACATTTAAACATCTTAACATCTAAAAAATTAACATCTTGGCATGTTAAACATCTTTTATCCAGCAGACACACCAGTCTGAATGTCTGCGTTAGGACAGTTAAGAAAATCCTAAGTTAGGAAAATCTTCCAGGTTATGCTCAATTCTAGAAGAGTTAAACTGGCAAGCTTCCAGGCAGAACTGATATCCAACTTAACAGTTTAAAACTGAAATTTAAAATCTGAGAGGTCAGTATTTCTTTTTGGTTTTGCACGTTTAGATTTAGAGCAGAGAGAATGAGGTAGATGTTCTACATACAACGACATCACGTCAGCTTCTCAGATGATGGACTTCTGAGTACCAGCCAGCCAAGATGGTATTTAACAGAATTTGATCTCTTTCACAGGTATTGTCTTTTTGAATTTCTGCCATAATTTAGGCTTGGGTACTTCATAATTGTTCTGAAAATAGACTTGGGTCTGTCTTTGAAAGAAAATGATATCTGGGTACATTTATTTATTGCAGAGAGAAACAGAAGCAAAACTATAGTTTAATTATGCCCAACCAGAACATGGTAGCTTGAGAAATGGGAAAATCCAGATGTCAAAACTGTRTATAAGTAGAGAGAAGTGTGATTTGGGGAAAGTAGAAGTAAAGGACAGGGGTGGTAAACTGTAGTCAGTGTAGAAAATGTTGGAAGTGTTAGCACAGCAACAACACAAGTCTGGAGGAAACTTGGAGGGCCTTTGGCTTTAGTAGTTAACCTACCTCAGCAAATCAGTTATATGAATAATGGCGTTCTTAATAGATATGTGAATCCACTATGTTGGCACACGGCAACATAAAAGTGTTTATAACTTACCTATTTGAAATTACCCTATGGAGTTATTTAGATAAGCTTTTGACATTCATGTTCATTTCTTTTCCTTATAGAAAAATTGCTTAAATCTATAAAACTGTATTTTTATTCCTATACTTGTTTTGGAAAAATAGCAACTGTTTTTTGTTGTTGTTTTCACTGCTGTCCTTATTATCCTCTGAGCTTTGGCACCAGTGACACTYCACTGCTTATTTCAGTGGTAAGTGGGAAGACACTTTTCCGGTCACTGCACAGCATGCTGCAGCTGTAGACAGCCTAAACTCTGYTTCTGCCTTGCCCAAAATTTACAGBGCAGATTTTTGAATGTGAATTCATGTATTCAGATTCTGCTGAATATAAATTCCCACAGCCATTTAAGCCTTCCTAAATGTTGGGGKTTTTTTCCATTGGAAGGATATATTTGGCATTAAACATGCACTTGCAATGAGTATAAAGGAGAGGAAGTATTTTAAATGGCGACAGTAAACTCATTTCTTCTTTCTCTCATCCTTATGACTCTGAACTCACATACACATCATTGGCACTACTGATTGCACGTGGTATGCTAGCACTCGGGAGATTAGTGTAAGGGGACGGGCAGGTATTCATTTGCTGACGACTGTAGGAGGAATGAAGAGAGTTAGTAATTATCCACCGTATTATATAGTACTGCTGAACTGGACCTATGCTGTCCTTCAGACCTCTGTGGAATAACTTGTGTATTTGTTTTGGCTAAAGCACAGTTCTTTTTCCTTCTGGTAATTACATAGGGCCTTATCAGTGTAAATATCAGAGAGTCTTAGAATCTTTACCATAATTTTCTTAATTGCATTCCTTCCAAAGGTAAGCAAAGACTGCCCTGAAACACGAAACCCTTGCCCAAGGACTGGGGGAGAGGCAGAGAGGCAGTGAGGGGAGTCAGAAACAGCGATCATGGCTTTGAAGGATGTGGGAAGACAGTCCCAAACCTGAACCAGCACTGAACTYGGGAGATGATGGGCTGGGGCAACTCTACAATTTCTCAAAATGTCTCTAAACTACTGTAAGATTTTAACCACCTCTAGGCAGCTTTAATCCACTGTAGAYCTCTTCTAAATTGCTCTAGAAGTCCTGTAATTAGCTCTGAAGAGCTGAGGTCCTCTGTGTTGCTGCAATGAGGCAATTGCCTCAAAACATGTAATTTACACAACTCTTAAGTGGTCTCTAAACCACTCTAACATTCTTCTAATCAGCTCTAAACTGCCACTAAATGGCTCTAAACATCTCTAACGATTCATTGCCACCTTTAAAATGCCTTTAAACTTCCTATAAACAGCTCTAAAGATCTGAAAAATAACACCAAATTCCTCCAAAACTCCTCAAAAGCACACTAGGCGGTTCTCAGGAGCTGTAATATCCCTTTAAAGAGTACTAGGGTCCTCTAAACTGCTCTAACATCTTTCTAAACCTCCTCTAAGCAGCTTTCAGATTAATCTGGTCTTATCTAGAACTCCTCTATATTGATCTGAAGATCCCTGAATTTCCTTTAGGCCTCTTAAACTCCTCTAAGGACCTCTAAAACTCCTTGAAGATGCTCTGAGGTGCTCTAAACCCCTCTAAAATACCACCAGACAGCTACAAAACACCTCTGATGAGCTCTTAAAGAGCTATTGTTACACCCCCTAAATTACACCTTTTAAAATTATTTAACTGATTCTAAAACACTCTAGGGTGCCACTAAATCAGTCTGGACTTCTTTAAACAGCTCCAGAATACCTCTAAAATGGACTGCACTGCTCTAAAACACATCTAAACAGCTCTAAAACTCTTCTAGTCAGCTATAAACAATGGTGAGAAGCTATAAATTCCTCTAAAACCTCCACCCCTCCTCTCTGAAAATCCTCTAAACAACACTAGTATCTAAAATTCCTCTACACTGCTTTAAGCAGCAGTAAAATGCCTCAAAATAGGTCTCAAACCCCTCTCAGTCTTCTTGCAACTGCTCTAGAACTCCTTTCCGCAGTTCTGAAAYGCCTGTTTAGAGAAACAGTGCTAAAACTTCTTTGAAGTCCTCTAAAACTGCTCTGACCAGCACTAAGCAGCTCCACGCYGCTCTGAATTGATCTAACTCCTCTAATGCCCCTATAAACAGTTCTAAGCAGCTCTAAAGTCCTGTAAAGTGTGCCAAAACTCCTGTAAAGCACTCTAAACAACCTTTACCTCTTCTAAACCTCTTCTAAAAACCTCAGAGCACCTCTAAACTGATCTAAAGCTCCTCTATGTTGCTATAAGCAGCACTAATGTGTCTCTAAATACATCTAAAATCTCTACTGTACTTCTCTACACAGCTCTAAAATTCCTCTAAAGAGCTCTAAGCAGCTCTAAAACCCTTCTAGACCAATCTGTAACTCCTACAAACTGTTCTAAGCAGCTCTAAACCACTTCAAGCTACTGTAAAACTTCTCTCATATGCTGTCAACGGCACRAAGTAGCTCTAAAACTCTCTTAAAATACTCAGAAAATCTTCTGAGCTTTCTCTAAATGGCTCTACAGAGCACTGAATTGTCTCTGAACCTCCCGAAATACACTGTTCTTCTGGGGCCAGTACTGCTTAACCTCTTCATTAATGACCTGAATGACGGAGCAGAGAGCACCCTCGGCAAGTTTGCAGAGGGACCTTGACAGGCTGGAGAAATGGACTGACGGGAACCTCATGAACTTCAACAAGGGGAAGTGCAGTGTCCTGCAGCAGGGGAGGAGCAAGCCCATGCACCAGTACAGACTGGGGGCCACCCAGCTAGAAAGCAGCTTGGCTGAAGAGGACCTGGGGGTCCTGGTGGACAAGCGGAACATGAGCCAGCAGTGTGACCCTGCAGTATCCTGTATTAGAAAAAGAGTTGCCAGCAGGTCAAGGGAGGTCATCCTTCCCCTCTGCTTGGCACTGGTGAGACTCACCTGGAGTGTTGGGCTTCCCAGTAAGGGGAAGACGTGGACTTCCTCAAGTGAGTCCAGTGAAGGGCCTTGAAGATGATCATGAGATTGGAGAATCTGTATTACAAGGAGAGGCTGAGAGAGCTGGGACTGTTCAGCCTGGAAAAAGAGAAATTACCCATAGGGATGGGAGAGCATAGAGAAGAGGGGATTTCTGGAAGAACGAGATGAGCCWCAAAGAAAAGAAAAACACATGTGCTTTGTGAGGACCTGTTAATAAAGCCAAACCCCAGAGAAAGTGATCTCTGCATGTGAACAGCCCACAGAGAGCATGTTTTGGAGTGGAGGAGGAATACCACAAACCCAAACTCCTGAGATTATTATGTGACTACATGAAAAATGTGCTCCCAGAGCACACAACAAGAAGGGATTGTTCTCTCTACTGCAGGCACTGGATGCTCTCAAAATGCGCTCTAATGGAAGATCTGAAAGTACACACTGAAGGCAGAATGTTTTATTGCACCTGTTTTATGGATGGGTGTAGAAAATCCAAATGATTTTTCCCAGGAAGCAAACCAAGCCCACAGGAGAGCTGCAAGCTACAGGCATTGGGGTGTATKCAAGAAAGACCAACCGATGTCTTTTTGGTGGTCAGTCCATATGCACTCTGTATGGCCTTTCATAGCCTCTGTTCTTCTGAGTCTGTTAAATGTCAGCCACAAATCTGTGCAGGGCGCTACCTTGTCTTAAGAGGTACTGGTGGTCTGGTGGTCAGATCTGCTGGGAGAAGATTTGAATTCTGGACCAGCTATGGTTCTGGTGGGACGGAGGAGGATTGTGCTGCGCACAGCTGCGTTTCTGCCATGGGGCCCAGACTCTGCACTGCATGTGGTACACATCTGGTAAAACCACAGGTTGGAGAAGAAAACAAGAGCCACATGGGCTGCATGTGGGAAGCAGTTTTAGCTCCCCATGGGCTATTGTTTTCTGCTCACTTGTCATAGCCTGACCTCCATTTGCCTTTCTCACACAGCGGCATGGATCTTCCCAGCTCCCCACGCCGCGTGTCCCAGAGCCAGGGCACTGCGTTGGGAGTGCTTCCAGCACCACACTGGAACAAGAAACGGGCAGGAGATGAGGAAACGTGGAGCCGAAGCCTTTCCTGGTTGAAGTCCTCATGCTGTCCTGCAGCCCGCACAACGTGAGCTGCACCCAGGTCGTGGCGGTGTACATAGCRGGGCCAAAATGAAGCACGCAACTTCTCATTTCTATGCATCATGTGGCTTTTGGTTTATGGCATGGTTTTTCTATTCATACATTATATGTTTATATGTTATTGGTTTGGGTTTCTCTTATCCAAATAATGATGATTTGTAAAAGAACTGCAAATCGGAGGCACTGAGTAACAGGAGGTCCCCACCACAGCGGGCATCCATCAGAGACAATTATTATCTGCAGAGCTTGCAGCTAGATAACCGTGGCAAGAAACACAAGAGCTAAATACGACCTCTACTTTACAAAGGAGGACTAAGGCACAGAGATCAACAGCTGGCTCTGTGCATTCTTCAATGCCACAACTTTTAAATTTGGTGCTCAGTACAGATTTGAGACCCCGAGGGTGAAATGTGCACATTTGTCACTTAAAAGAAATGCAGAGATGTAAGATGAGTTGGAACGATGCTGAATTTTTTGGGCGTATGGGATTTTGTTTTACAGTAAGGATAATATTTTGATGCTTACACTTAAATTACTGAGCTGTAGTTTTAGGTTTCATCTCCAGTTGCACCTTTGTTTTTGTCTGGGAACAGAGAAAAGATGAAATTTGGCTAATTTGTTTGGGGGAAAAAAGAAATCTCTTAATCAGAGATGCTCTTTATTGCAGTTCCCAGGCCTTTGCAAGCTTTTGACATGCCCTCTGGTGCTTGTTTCCTTTACGACAAGGCAGTGCGGGTTTGCTTCTTCACTTACCACGACAAGTCTTTGGAAATCCTTCTCGTTCAATGGCACTGAACTGCAGAAAATCTGGTTTTGTTTTCCTCTTGCACCATGCAGTGGATGTGTCTCTCTAGCAGACAGCTTCAGGAGGGCATTTTGAGGCTGCTAATCACAGCAGTAGCATGAATTTCTCTCTCTCGTGCAGCTCCGGAGCGCATGGGTAGACAACCTAAGGGGAGCTGATATTGTCCGAGTTGCTTCAGCTGCAAACACGCTTCTAGTTTGCAGCCAGGCTTCCCTCATTATTTTCAGCCATCAACAAAAAGATACCCCCTTTTTTCTACAGTGACTTGTGCCTGGGCAGAAATCCCCGCTGAAATCCCTAGAGCTGTTAACCAAACACTCCCGAATCTCCTGCAGCGCTGCTCTCCGTCGTGGCTACGATAGGTACCGTTCCTCCGGCAAAGCRGGCGGTAGAGCCCGGCGTCTCCCCAGACGCGCAGCCAGCACTCTTACCTCTCCACCCCCTTATTTATTTATTTTTAAAAAGTTTATTTATTATTTTTAAAAGTTTGCAAATAGCGGTTGATCATCCAAACGAGCCTTCGCTTTCAAACATGACTTGTAGAGTGTGGGTGATGGGAGGCTGGGGGGATTGCGGCTGTTGTAAGGGTTCATCGCAGGACGCCGGGGAGGAGGCAGACGGGGGGGCGATGAGGAGATGCTTTCCGTGGAGAGCTGTCAGCTGATGCCGCCTTCCTGCCGCCCCGCAGCCCGGCGGCGGGCGGCTCCTGTCCGCTCACCGCTTTTTTACATCGCAGCATTTGAACGTGGAGCCTGCTGGAGCAGGGCCGGCCCGCTCAGCCCGGAGCAGCCACCGACAGCCGGGCCGGGCCGCGCTGAGGGCGGAGCGAGGCGGCCGCGATGGGGGGGGGCCGCCCCGGAGGCGCTGCGGAGCCGGGCCGGCCGCCGGCGAGGTGAGGAGGGGGCTGGGGGCGGCGGGTCAGGGGCCGCCGTCGCGGCCCTGCGGGGCGGCCTCAGCCCGGGCGGGCCCCTCGGCTGGGCCGGGTGGTGCCCGCAGGCCTGGCCGGTCGCTGTGGGCTGCTGGGGTGTGTGTGTGTGTGTGTCTGTCAGTGCGAGGTTGCTTTTCTCGGGAGAAGGGTTTTGAGCCCGGTTCTCTGCAAAACTCTTCTCCCTTCCAAGCTGCCAGGTGCGTGCTAGACCGTGGCCTATACGTGGAAAAGGAAGGGTAAACAGAATATAAGTGCACCCGGTGCTCCCAGTCCTGGCCTGTCCTGGCGTGGTGCTGGCTGCAGTAAGCCGCTCTTTAAACAACAACAACAACAACAAGGCAGTTCTCTCTAACCAAAAATAACACCCTAGCAAAGTCCACTTCTTCTGAACTTTGCCTATCTGGTTTTGCTGTTAACAGAAGTTAGTTGAAACTCCGCTTTAAGAAAGATGGGCATCATGTTTATCTCTTTCTTTTCCAAACAGCTCAATGACACCCAGAAAGAAGTTACAGGGTCTCGTAGCTGCTACAATCACTCCAATGACTCCTGATGGGTGAGTATGAGCCTGTATCACAACATGGCATGTTGTCAGAGTCGCACTGCTTACTGTTATCTTAAAACCCTGTCTCCTTTCTTATTTGGAACTGATCAGTTTTGGTTTTGTTTTTAAATCAGATCTCTGATGGGATGGGGAAACTACTAGGTTGGTCCCACTAGCACTAGAGTGGGTTCCCTTAGCCTCTGCATCCTCCTGTTGCCCAGCAAGTGCTGTAGGTCTGGGTTTGGAGAGTTTGGATCAGTCTCACACGTCTTTTTCTACTGCTTTTGTAGGTGCAAATTAAATTGTAGTAAGGTTATACRTGTAGAGTATTGCAGTATTTTCACGTTTGTTAAGGCAAATCATGGTCCTAGTTAAAAAGAGCTCGAGAGCTAGAAAATAATTGTTAAAATCTGATGTCCTTTTAGACTTTTCTGTATCCTAGCTAACTCATGCATACATTCACAKGTATATATGTGTGCATGGAATTAGTCTAAACCAGCAGAAAATATTGCAAGGACTGCACAGTTGTGAAAATAACATCAAATCGAAGGTTGAAATTCAGCCTTCCTCAAAGCAGATGGTAAACAGATGTCCTCCCTGCTGCATCTTGATGTTGCAAGACAGAGTTGCTTGGAGTCAGCAAAGGACCCTGACCTTCTCTGATGGGGGATGTGTCAAGATCTGTATGTGTTTCTGAGGGAGATGGTGGAGATTTGCTAGTACAGTCCTCTGAAAGTGAGCCTTTACTTCTGAAACGTGCTGTAAAGCACAGTGCTGTCTCAGTCAGGGAACTCATTTGCATTGCAGTCACTGCTTCGTTTCTTGCTTTAAAGGAAACTTATTTCCAATTTCATTTTTTATTACTACTCAAATTTATTGCAACATGGTATTTGGAGAGTGATCTGGGCCTGCTGCCTGGTCTTTGTAAGATATGTTCTGTGAAAGCAGCTATGAAATGTTGCGTGATGTGTGAACCCAGTCAAGGTCCCAGAACTGACTTCCAGACTATAGGGTTGGTCTGTATGTTTGACAAATGAAAACATCAGTGAAATATTATACACTGATAAACAAAATAAGTTTGTCCTGCAGAGAAGATAGGCCTAGAATTCAATTTCCCCTGTTTGTCAGGGAAGTCTGTTGCTTTCCTCATCCTTTAATGAGAGAGAGAGGTCAAAGTCACATCCAGCAGATGCCATTTCACGGGCTGTGTCCAGCAGTTACAAGTATAGTTTAACTATTTGCCAGCACTTGCACAAATACCTTTGTGCTCTCAAGAGGACTCCTGTTTCTCTCAACAGTCAAAAAGGTTTGAGTGCCTCTTGTTCTCTCCTATCTCCCCAAAAAAGTCCTTTGCTGTGACGAGCCTGCAGTAATTGCCAATTGAGATAAAAGGTTGGAACAGTGAACTACTTGTCAGGAGGAACTGGAAGAAAGAATTCAGAACRGAACTGTTACCTGAAATGTTAAACACATGCAGAGGGTATCATACCCTGGGGTAATTTGTGTGTGTACAAATGCAAGGCTTCAAAAATACATGGGGTTTTTTGTTTTCTTAATTTCTAAGTTTAAGATATCTGGGTGGAGACTTACGGTTGCTGAGGCTCCTAAGGTTGCTGCGGTTCCTTTCATTTCAGACAAATTAACCTTTCAGTGATTTGTCRATATGTGGATTATCTGGTAAGCGAGCAGAACGTGAAGAACGTTTTTGGTAAGTGTTTTTTTGACAGAAACTGTGTTACACCCCTTTTGCCTGGATGGCAACCCTATGATATCTTGCCTGATAAGAGCTGTAGTGGGAGGGACTGTAGATGTGGGATTGTCCTAGATGTTTATATTCAGGAGAGAGTGTAAGTGATATTTAGGGCATCTGCTTTTGCCTACACCCCATTTCTGTGTGGGATAAAATAAGCATTGCCTTCATACAGTGACATTGCCAGAGATGAATGGATAATGCTGTCCGTGGCAGAGAAGACTCAACTGAATGATTCTCCCCTTTGCCTGGGCAAGATACAATCGTCTGATTAAAAAATATCAGCTCAAGAGTCCAGGGAATTCAATGGGCTCATCAAAGCCAAATGGGCTTCTTTAGGAGACCTGTGGTGCACTGGGTGATACCGAGATGGTCACTGCTCCCATCTCTCTCTGTTCTGCCTCTGTCTCGGGGACTGCTGTGGGGGCAGCAGGGATGGCTGGATAGAGACTGCAGTGTCTGCTAAACCAGTTTCGTTCACAGCCTGGCATAGTTAAGTAAGCTGAAGTCAGTGATAAGATTCTGGTTCAAAACTTACATGGAAAGASTGCCAAGATGAAAAGCGGAGCGTGGCAGTGACTTCAGCTATCCCAGTTTAATCTGTTGTTTGTGACTGAACATACTGACACCTCATTGTTTTCCAGGGGTGCTTTAGCCTAGGTAGGACATGTGGTTCCACTCACGACAGAAACACCAGATTTCAGGTCAGGCTGTTTCCTTGAGGTGGAGGATAGGCAATCACTCTGCCTGGCTGGCTGAGCGTCCCTTTGTGCACTTGTCATAGCCTGGCTCACTTCTGGGAGAAGGAGGTAGCATCTGCTGGGGAGGAGGTGCTGGGGGGCAGTTTCCCAGTTTCAGCAGCTGATTCTGCCTCCTCCCTCCCACCGCTGCTGATCCTGAAACACCACCCAGGTTTCCGACACAAGCATTTAGTAATGATAACACTGCAATCCCTGTGCAGATGCTGGTGCGGATCATTGCTATCTTAAAATGAGTTKGGGGAAAAATATTTCTATTTAATATCATCAAAAGTGTCAGTTCTTGTCTTCAGTAAAACCAATGCATGTAGGCCAGGCCTCAGCAATTGTGTTGTRTTGTGTTGAAACAGTGAATGGCACAACAGGAGAAGGACTGTCCCTGAACATCCAGGAGAGGAAGCAGTTGGCGGAAGAATGGGTGTGCCAAGGAAAAGACAAGTGAGTAGCTGAGAGGGAACAGGGGATTCCAGATACCGTGTTATGATATAGGCATGCCTGATTGCAAAGCCACATCTGCTGATGGTGGTGGTTTTTTTTGGAGTATGTTGTTGGGCTTTGTTCCCCAGCTCCTTTATCTTAAGTCTGCATTTTTGTCACTGCTGGTTAGCTGGTGTCCCTTGCCGCTGCTTAGAGAGCTTGTAAGAGACCTTTTCTTTGATACACTGAGGGGTATGGGGACAAAAAAGGGCTGTGCCCGTCTGTCCTGGTTCCGGCTGGGACAGAGTTAACTTTCTTCCCAGTAGCTGGGGGKGTGTGCTGTGTTTTGGGTTTGGTATAACAGGAGCGTTGACGGCCCATTGATGTTTTGGGTGTTGCTGGGTGGTGCTTGCACCAGGCATTTTTCGGCCTCCCGTGCCCTGCCAGGTGCATGGGAAGCTGGCGGGGGGAGCACAGCCGGGGTGGTTGACCCAGCTGGCCGATGGGGTATTCCATACCATGTAACGTCATGCTCAGTATAAAAACTAAGGGTGTGKGGGGGCTCTGGCATCACGGGACGGGCTGTTGCGTATCGGGCTATGTGTCGGTTCGGTGGGTGGTGAGCAGTTGCATTGTGCATCGCCTGCTTTGTATATTCTATTATTGTTGTTGTTACCGTTATTATTACTGTTCTACTTTGTTTTATTTCAATTATTAAACTGTTTTTTATCTCAACCCATGAGTTTTCCTACTCGTGCCCTCCCGATTCTCTCCTCCATCCTACCGGAGCCGGGGGGTGAGCGAGCGGCTGCGTGCTGTTTAGTTGCTGGCTGGGGTTAAACCACGACACCTTCACTTATTCCTGAGAAGAAATAAAACTAAAGAGCCGTCTGCCTATTTATGCCCTGTGAGCTTTTCTGAACCTTTTAATATATTAATTAAATTATTTGTTATGGGGGAAGATGAGGTGTAAGGGACTTAAGTGCTTCCCTAAAGGTGCAAAGTTGGTGGCAGAAGAAGGAATTCAACCCAGATCTCCAGCTGTGTATCTAATTGCAGGTCCACTCTCTTATCTCTCGTACCTGTCATAGTCTTGTATCACTGCTGCCTTCTCCTTAGTTGCTATGTCAGAGGATGTGGAGAGGAGGAGTGTTTTGGGTGAGAAGGATAGTGAGCAGAAATAAACTGGTGTGAAGGCTCACAGTCTGTATGGATATAAAGGAGAAACACAGAAATGGGACTGACGGACTGGAACCTGGGAGATTCCCTTGACAGGATCAGACAAGCGGTCAAAGGTGCTGTTGTGAGGTTGAACTCTTCTGGTAGCTCCGCAGAGCAATAGGTTTAGAAAGCAAAGATATGCTTTGATATTCTTTCCTTTTCCCAGCTTCCCCTTAAATACTTAATGTCTTAGTTTTAACTTGCTAACAAAATGCTAAGGTTTGTCCCTCCTGACAGCCTTGCAAATACGACAGCAAGGAGTCACACATGATTCATATTTTCAAATGTGTTTTCTTTTTTCCACAACCAGCTGCTTGCCACTGTTGGCATTTTCCCTGTGTGTCTGCTCATCAGGTCAACACAGGTTCAAATCCCTTTTAGGTTTAATCTAGCTCAGTAAAGTCCTTGTTCTGTGGCTCGCTGGTCTGAAGTGAGTCATTTTGGCAGACTGGTATTTTTCACCATCACTGAAACCTCCCCAAACCTTCTCAATTTGTTCTTGTGCAGATTGGATCACGTGATCGTTCATGTGGGAGCACTAAGTCTGCCAGAGTCCCAAGAGCTGGTGTGTATATGATATGATTCCTTTTCACTATGTGTGTAATAAATATAAAGCAGATGTACCTTCAGGCGCTTTCCATTCTCTCTTTTATAGGCAAGACACGCAGCAGCCATAGGTGCTAGTGGTATTGCTGTAATAGCCCCCTTCTTCTTCAAACCCACAAACAAAGGTGCGTAGATGTGATTGCCAGACCTGCTGAGGCCTCTTATATTGCCCTCCAAACCTTTATCATAGATAAAGGATTAATGCCATCTTCTTTCTTTGGAAAATATTCTGGTGATAATGTTTGCACACCTGTCATGTTTGGTGCCATGCAAAAGCAAAACCTACAAGAAGCATTTTTTAAAGATGGGAGATATCAGAATTCTCCCAGTAAGAAGTGGGAAGGATGTCTTTTGGGACGTATTTTGTTAGCCTCTTGTGAAAAGAAGAGTTGCTCGTGGAAAGAGTAGTCAACTAGTCTGTCTTCTGAATAGATAGTATGGAGTTCACGCTTGATCTGGGCCACGCTAGGAAGCAGTTGGTTCCATGCTGACCCTTGCTGGACACTGACCAGGTTGATAAACTGCTGATACACAGGTGTGCCTCTTGTTACTGAGGTGATCAGGTTTGATTCTGTGCACGTAAGGTTACCTCAGAACTTATAAATCGAGTGTTTTGCTTTTAATATCATGAACATAACATAAAAAACCCACATGAAGTGGAGGTTTCGTAACAGAAATGTTAAAATTTGAATGAATTATGAATTGAAATGTTCATATGAAAATACCAGAAGAAACCGGAGTGGATTTCCAGAATGGCTGGTATTGACAGCCAAGGACACAATCAGTGGCAATCAAACTGGTAAGCGCAGAGGCACGGCACAAAGATCAGCAGAAGACCTTMGCTGATAGTAGCAGGATGGCAGTGAGGTTTCAGCCCACTGCTCTTCCTGCTATGCCAATGGGAAGATTGCCTAAAATTTATGCAGGATGCAGTGAACCAGATTCTCAGGTAGAATGTCAACTATAATACCTCTCTGATTCCTAAAACAGTACAAAGAAGTTGTCCAAAAACCTGTTCATCATCACCATTGAGCAGTACCCCAGGGAGGTGAATGTGAACTTGATCCCTTGTCCTCTATATTGCACACAAATGATCCTGGTGAGACCACTTAGGCACACAGGTCTTGCAGTTTGCATGTGAGAGCATACATGAGTTTCATCTGTAAGAGAATGAGTGTGAGTTACTGAAATCAGTTTGGTTTAAAATAAATACTGTCTTCGCCTTCCCTAAGGTCTTGTACTGAGTTTTGTTACATTTAAGGGTTTTATATGACTTGCTGTGTATGGTACGCAAGCTGAAGATCGCCTCTCCACGTGCCCTGGCTGCTGTGAGTCTGAACTGTCTTTCACTGTGGATAGTTTCCTTCTCTTACGGGAGTACTTGCTTGTTTTCTTCCAGATGAGCTGATTGCTTTCTTACAGAAGGTTGCGTCTGAAGCTCCTGTGGTTCCATTTTATTACTATCACATTCCTCCTCTGACGGGTGTGAAGAGTAAGTACTGCTTAGTCAGCTCGTCCCGAGCCCATAGGTTCACAGCAACCTGAGTAATCCCAGTGGCTGGTGTGATTAGTCTACCAGCCTAAACCAGGTATGTGGCCTCTGCTCCCGTCACATGCAAGCTGTAGTGGAAAGGATCCTTTCCGAAAATGGGAGGTGAATCCAAGACTGGAAAATAAATTGAATTCCTCTTCACTGGAAAAAAGTCACAGCTTACGAGTACTGAACAACTGGGATGGAGGAGGTGATGCTGACCATGGCTTTGCAATTAGTGTGGACCAGGATAGGTAATTGCCTTGGATAACCATAGCTGAATCCTGATTTTTTGCAAGATAGTTACCACCGTCTCTCTTGGTGTACACTGACTGCATAGTCATGTTTGCTAGTAAATTATGTGTGAAACCACAGTGCTTCTCAAGTCTTACTTATTTAGCAGAGGAATGAGGAATAGAATACAGATCTTTGGTTACTTGCTCTAGACAGCAGGTTATGTGGTGTTTCTGGATGTATGAATTTATATTTATTCTTAAATATGTTGTTGCCAGTTCATTCCTAAACTTTACTTATCCAGGGTTTTTCCCTTCTGATCTGGTAAAAGGAATGCTTCAAAGAGGGCGGAAGGATGTCTTTTGTATAACGCTGGGAAATAATCACACTGAAGTTGTCTTACTGGTTGTTTTAGAGCTATATAGTTTACTAGGCTTAGGCCAAAAGTGAACAACTTGTAAAATAGTAAGCCTCCTTCTTGGGGACAAGACAGGGAAATCTCCCAGAACAGTGGCGTGTTTCTTCATATGAGATTGCTGTTCTGCACAGTTCGTGTTGAAGAGTTGCTGGATGGAATAGAAGAGCGGATTCCCACCTTCCAGGGTGTGAAGTTCAGCGACACGGACCTCTTGGACTTTGCACAGTGTATAAACAAGAATGAGAGAGAACAGTTTGCATTTCTTTATGGGGTGGATGAGGTAAGAGGCTCCTCTTAAAAATTATTTCTTCTATGGCAGTCTCTTGCTTCCGCCTTGGGGAAAAAAGTAACCCTGGACGTTCAGTGCCAGGTAGTTTTGCTGCTCCCTCCCACCACCCCTTTTTTTTCTTTATTTTGTTACGTGAAGTAAAAATGTTTTTTTTCCTCCCCCCACCCCAAACTAGCAACTGTTGAGTGCGCTGGCCATAGGGGCAGATGGAGCAGTTGGAAGGTCAGTATGGCTTGGACTCCTTCCCCTTGACACACACACCTTATTGTTGTATCTTCCACTATCTACACAGTATTTCTCTAACTGTCTTCTGTCACAGCGGTGGAGGATTTTGCAGGGTAAGGCTGTACAGTAACAAGCAGACAGACAAGCTAGCTCCAGTGCTAGTGATGGGATTTTGGACTATGTTAGTTTGGGTGATTATTGCTGCAGTCTGTAAGCTGACCCAAAGGTTTCAACATATTTCTTTATCCTCACGGCAACTTTTTGAAGTAGGGAATCTCTTTTATCTTCATTATATGGGTAAGGAACCAAAACCCAAAGAGGTTAAAATCATTTACCTTAGTTCCCATGAGAAGCCTGTGAGGAAAAGGGCCCTGCTGAGTTTTATTTCTGATTTGTCTTCTGCCCCTCATACCAGGTTGCTTAGATGAATTACTGTGTGATATCTGTGTTCTTGAGTAGGTGATCCATTAAATGAACAAGCAACTGGAAAATTAAGTGATTGACTTTCTGTATTGTCTAACTGTTTCTTTTTATTTTCAATTTTGAAAAGCAGTTCCATTTGGAAAGAACTGGGAAGAGAAATCTGCTCTCTGAACTCTTCCGTAGGGCTTGGCACACTTCAGATGCTTGACAGTATAAACCGCACATAGATTGCATGAATCTCTATCATAATAATGGCATTCTTATAATGTCAACAGAGAAAGCCTGTGGCTACGTCTTTTGTTTCAGTGGTTCTAAGCTCCCCCTTTGCATTTACTGATTCTATTTTTGGTTTGGTTTTTTTTGGCAGTACATACAACTATTTGGGCCGAAAAACCAGTCTGATGTTGCAAGCCTTTGCAAAGCCAGACCTTGCGTTAGCACGGAAGTATCAGGTACAGTATCTTTACTGTCCCCACTAGGAGCAGCCTTCTTTCTCCTCTGGCTTTACTGGGGCTGTTTTCCATGTGGTTTTGTCATTTATACCCTGAGGTAGCTTTATTAAAGCAAACTTATTTCAGCTCCAACCCCCCTCTGCTTGTTATTCATCTCTCCTCACCTTTCTGACGAGTCCTTACTAAGTTTTAACGAAGTCAACTCTCTAATCTCATCTATGCAGAGTGAGCAGTGGCCTGACCTTTTTCCTTGAACAAGCCTACAATGGCCAAGCCCCTTGGCTGGGAATATTCTGGTGATAACCTTACATGATGTAGAGCAGAAAGCCGTCCCAAAGCAGCTCGCCTTGACCCCTCTTGGTCTTGGGCAGCCTGAAGATTTGTGAGGAGTTCTGAGCAATCAGTATACAATCTATACCCAATGTTTTTATGAGACATTTGAGGCATCCTTTTTCTGCCTTAAAATAGAAGTGACTGCATGATGAAAGTCTAAAAGTTGTCTGAAAGATGATGTGCTCTGGGAAATCTCTTCACTAGGCAGTGGATATTCAAATTTGTAAACCTTTAGAGCCGAAACGAGACTTACCAGTGTTCTCAGACTGCTGGCAGTGAGGGACAGCTTGAACATGAGTATTAGACTGAGAGAGAGTGATGGTTTTCTTATACCCCTCCCTCCCTCCCCTATTCCAATGGAATTCAATTAGTATTTCCCACAGACTGGCCAGGCGGCCAAGGACTTTTCTCAAAGCTGTGCAACAATTGTATAAGATGTAAATATCATAATAGCTCTAGATGCTTTTACATCTTAAAATTTGAAGGAGTTAATAAACTACTGTCTGTCTTTTCTAGTTTCTCACTGGGGAATTTCTCAACTTTGTCATGAAACTAGGTAAGTCCTACATTGCCTGTTTCCCTCATTATATCTAAAAATGCAGACTTGGTGCTCCAGAAACTCTCATGTTGCTGTACCCTCAGAACTTACTTCCTGAAAGATTTTGCAGTGAGAAAATGTTGCGTGTGCTGTTTCCTGAGTTAGTAGCAGTTGGGAGCTCAACAAAGGGAGCTGACCAAGCATCCCCAACAGATTCCACTCTCACTTCCTTCCTTCTTCTGTGAAATCTCACAACTTTAAAGCTGTGACTCTGTGATTTACCCTTTTTCTTATCCTGACTCTTTCTGTGCATTGTTTTTTTTTGTTCTGTCTCCAAAAGCCTATTTCTAGCTTTGTTTCTAGAGAGTCATTTTTCTGAAGTGGTGGTGTTCCAGTAGGAAGACAGCTCTGATACTTGTCTCTCCTGCCTTGCTATAATTTAAGAGTAACTCTGTACAAGGCCAAAGCATTTTAAAATGGATTTTTAGAAACAAAACCAAGTTTTAATATAAAAAGCAATTTAAACCAACCAAGTCAGAGTAGTGTAGGGAGACTGAATCAGACATTTCATGGTTTTCACTTAGTAAAGAGAACTGTTTACTGTGTTTTTGCTATACATATGCAAGCCCCAATGAATCTAGCTGAGCTTCAGTGCTTGGTTGTATTTCTTGGGTTAAAAGTCAGAGGAAATGCATCATTATTTAGCCTTATAAGTAAAGAGAGAAACACAGAGGTACATAAGGAGACTTGAGCTACGGACAGAGAGGCCTCCTGAAGTTTCCCATGGTGGTTTAAGCTGGTACCCAATGTCATTGTCACGTGTCGGCAGGATGTTACTACTCCCAGGGCTTTATTTTATGTGAGTCTGCAGCGGGGGATAGCTATGAGGCTGCAAAGATCAGGGTGCTGGGATAACGAATTGGCTGGGATAGCTCAGCCTACCAGTGAAGGTAAATTTGAAGTAGCCCTGTTTTTGCTTGGTTTACCTATAGAGGACTCACAACGTCTTTTCTATTGTCAGGGCTGCACGGCAATACATTTTTGGCAAGGAGAAAGGAACACACACAGAGCCCTGGTTATCTGTAAAACTGACATAGTGGTTTGTAAAGTGCACGTCTAAGAAAATATTCCGCTTGGTATCTTTACAATGATGGTATAATATATAAATAAATGTAGTAAGTAGGCATAATTTTTACTCTAATGTCTTTCCTGTCTGCCAGTATGATTGTCTCTTCTTTGTTACACTGTTCTCACTTCTGAGAAGTGCTTCAAGCCTGATTTACGCCGGATTACACAGGAACTCTATGCTGCTGCTTTTATGGACACCTGTATAGAGACAGCTTTAAGCAAAATGAGCTGTAAATGACCTGATTTTGCTTTTGTCCACCCAGGTTTTGGTGTTGCACAGACTAAAGCTGTAATGACTTTAGTTTCTGGCATTCCCATGGGACCTCCGCGGCTTCCGCTTGTCGATGCCTCCGAGGAGTTCATCGTCAAGGCCAAAGCCAAGCTGGATAGTATTGTGTGGCCTGATGGTGACTGATGTTCGCTTTCGTGTCGATCTGGAAGTGGAGGCTCCTTTTCTGGGATTCGCTGTCACTTGGCACATTCCCCACGTGACGGGCTGTGATTTCTTTCAGGGAATTGGCAGTGTGCCTGAGCTCCTTCCTGTTAGGGCTGGCCTTGGTGGCACACGTGTAGCCGCCTTTTTGTGTAACTTTACTCTGCTCCCCTGGAGCACTGCACATCCCAGGACTAGCTGGTATCTTTTAATAAAAAAAATTAAAAAAGCAGATTTTCCCCAGTTGAAGGATCCTGACTCCTTTTGTCTAGAAAGGAGGAAGATCTGTCTCTACCCTCACTCCAGCTAGATCATGTTTTGTCCTCTCCCTTCATAAGTATCTCCAGCACTACAGTGTGTTTTTAAACATTGGTATGACACTGTCTAGTTGCTCAGATGGGTATTTTACTGTTTGTCACAAAGTCATTGGGACACTGACTATGTATGTAAAATCCAGTTTTTGTCTGATCTCACTGTCTCTCTGCACCTCCACTTAATGCAAAATTTAAAAAAACTTTTGCAACAGAAAGCTTTTGGCTCTCTAACGAGCAGATATTTCTCCATCTTTTCCCTTGCAACAAAAATGAAGGCAGAATTGAGCTGTACATCTCTATATTGCCATGCAGAATACTGTCTTACATGTTAGGAAGTCATCTGCTGTCGGACTGAGAGGCCCTCTTTTGCACCCTGGACGTATCCCTCTCCACCAGCTTGAGCTCTTATTGTCTGATAATATGTGTAGCTGCCAAGTGTGAGGTCCTGTGCCCTCTACAGCTCCTGGCAGCGCTCCTCCATGCAAAAATGATCGCACGGGACGTTTGGAAGAAGAGAGAGGGGGAAACGTGGAGAGGCACGTTGCTAACTTTTCGTAACGCAAGAGCATGGAAAATTCTACTAACTTCCTCTCGCTGTCTAACCACTGAACAAGAAATACACAGTAATAAAGGCTTCCTCCCCCACCCCCCGCCCCCCTTGAATTTGTAAGAACTTGAGGAGAGCTCTGCTTTGGCAGGTGAGGGGAAGAGAGTGAAATCGGCTGTGGGTCTGTGCAGAGGTTCTCTGCGCCGTCGGTGGGACAGGAGCAGCCGCGGCCTACGGAACCCCTCGTCCTCCGAGGACGCGGGAATTGCTTGCTAGGCCCTTTTAAAAATAAATCTTAACGCTGTCATGCTAACGCTGTGACTCGGTGTTTCAGTACAGGGCACAGGTAAACGGTGCGCAGACAAGGGGTGAATTTTCCTAACAGGTCCCAATTACTTTGCTCCAACCACGCTCGGTCGAGTCCGGGAGCGCTTTCTGTGGCCGAAGCCGTGCCGCGGTACTGAAGAAGCCGCGCACAGCCGCCGGCATCGCGGGCTGCTCCGGCCCTGGGCGGGGTGGGCGCCGGTGACGGGGCTTTTCGGCCCGGGGCAGGCCCCGCCGCTGGGCCCGGCTCCGCTGTGTCCCGCCGCGGCCACCGTCCCCGCGCATGCGCGGCCGCCGCTGTGAGGCGGGGGAAGGCGGTGCTGCCCGCCGCTAGGCCGGCGCCGGGAGGAGCGGGCGAGCCGCGGCCCGGCCGGTGCCTACCACCCCCCCGCCGCCCCGGGCCGGAGCCATGGGGGACGTGAAGAACTACCTGTACGCCTGGTGCGGGAGGAGGAGGGTGACGCCGGCCTACGAGATCCGCGCCGGCGGCGGCCGGAGCCGGCAGACCTTCCTCTGCGAGGTGCGGGCCCTGCCGCCTCGCCGGCGCCCCCGGGGAGGGCGGGGGGACGGGGGCCTGAGGCCTGCCGGGGGCGAAAGGAGCGCCTGGGCGGGGCGGGGGGGGGCACCGGTGGCGGGAGGCTCGGCCGTTTGGCGAACAAAGCATCCAGGCTTCTCGTGCGTGGTGTGAAATGCACTTGGTGGGTCTGAGAGTAAAGCAGCCTGGTACAAAGCTCTTACAATAAAAAGGAATTGGTTTTCCTGATTGCGTGCCTTCACACCGCCTGCGTGAGCCCTCTCGCTGTTAAAATTATCAGCGAGGGGTACCGTGTGTCACCTTTGTAAAAACCTTGATCAGGTGCTGAACTTGAGATGTATTAAAAAATTCCTGTTGGATTGGCTGCTAGTCTGCGTGCTCTTATAATCTTGCTCTGTTCCTGCCTCCAGGGATTGTGGATGTGCCAGCAGGCAGCGTTGAGCGCAGGTTGGCTCTGGGAAGGAGCTGACGCTGAGTGCGAGGCCACGTGCAGAACGGGCTAGTTTGTAAGCGATGCCGTAGATTAAACACCTTGAATTTGTCGTTACACCCTTCCTCCCCCATTCATCTTCCCCACCGATAACAAAACTGAGAAGCAGAGTGGTTTTAAACCAATTTTAAAGGTATTGTAACCGAGATTGAGCATTGCTCGGATGACGTGGTTGTACGGACAGGTGCATTATTGAACCATTCTCTGTTTTGTATGTTGATGCCCCATGAGCATCCGTAGAAACTTAAAAGATGAACGTATAGATCTCACTAAAACATTCTCATTTACTGATTTTCACAGTCTGGTACTGGTGGTTGTGAATCCAGTACGGTTACTGTTTGGTTGGTGATACCGTTGTCCTGGTAGACTGATAGTCGGTGCTGAAAGTGGAAGCTCGTTATTTGGAACCTGTTAAGCAGTATACTAACAGAAGTATGTTGTTTGATGAGAAAATGGGTGTTGGCCACCAGTGTGATTGAGCACTAAAGGACAAAAGCAGTCTAGCATTAGCAGTGTTGTGCAAAACTCTGGTTTGGGCTAGCTGGCATGTTATATGCAAGTGTGCTTACTTTTTTTTTTTTAAGAAGAACAACTAACTGTAGTGAAAAGCTGTTTACATGGTCAGCAGAGCAAAGAGTGGAAATCAGAAATGCGTAAGTGGTCTATCCAAGTGAAGCTGAAATGAAACGGAGTTGCTGACTGTAAATGTGAAAAAAAGAAAATAACTTTAAGATGAGGGGCAGTGGTTGCAGAAAAGTGGGTGTAAAATGTCTGGTTAGTCTGAATTTTGAATAAATTTCCTGTGATGAAGTTTTGCAGCAGCCTGTCAGGCAAGCTAGCAGGATATAAAATTGCTGTTCTAAAGCTTGTCTCTAAGTTTATGAAATACATTGCATCTTGCCAGCTGTAATAACGTAGAACTACGGTAGAGGACACACAAGCTCATTCCTGTCCTTGTCTGAGGGTTTGGGATTAAGGTTAAGGAAAGTGAATCCGGGCAGAGTTTGCTGCTGTGTGTTGGTAGTATTCCTTCCTACACGGATTCGTTTTCTTCAACAAGGTTTTGGGAAACACTCATGCTCTCTGACAATGGACTGTGGGTGTTTTCTTTAATAGGTATAAAGTATACGTTCAAAACCTACAGAAATACGTATATGTATAATGACATGTAACAATACTTAGTAATAATATTTCTCCTGCACTTACTAGCAACTGATATTTGGTGTTTCAGTATTATTGGTTTACAAGGCACCTTACTTGTACGTGCTACAGATCTGTATTTTTATTTGCAGGTTCGAGTGGAAGGCTTTAACTACATTGGCATGGGCAATTCCACTAACAAGAAAGATGCGCAGAGCAACGCTGCTCGAGACTTTGTCAATTACTTGGTTCGGGTGAATGAAATGAAGAGAGACGAAATTCCTGCTTTTGGAGTAAGCTGCTCTTTCTCCTTACCAAAGGCTAATCTTTAATTGCAGTGCTGTGCATCCGGTTGCATTTCTTCCCTGGAGTTCAGTCTGGCACCCACGTGCAGTGAAGAAGACTGAAAGTGCAGGACTTCTGCTTGCAGTGCTGGAAAACTGGAGTATATACAGTGAATGTTGTAGGCTGATCTGGTAAAAACAGCTGTGTGTTGGTCTGCATAACTGATGGGGCTGGAGAGAATTCAGAGTTTCCTCTGTTTTCCGCCCCATAAGGTGCAGCCTGACTTGAATACTGTGCTGAATACTCACACCTGACACTGGGAATTGTTTTACATGCATGTTATGATATATAATGCTATGTACTTTAAAAAAAAAAAAATCACATCTCAAACCAGACATTGAAAATTTGGCTTTTTTTAAACTGTAAATGCTTTCTGCCTTAGCTCTTCATGTGTAATAGGGTCACTGTTTTTTATGATGTTCTATGAACCATGCAAGCATCAGCAATGATTGTCACATAAAAGCTGAGGAGGAAGGTAACTCTTACCTTTACAGCAATTTTAGAGAACAGTAAATAAAGCACAAAGCTACATGTTATACGGTGGAAGAGCCTTTTTCTAGTGCCTCATTAAGGATATATCTGTGTAAGATACATAGTTTGATCAGTGGAAGCAGCGTCCCTGCCTCGTTAGCCTAGGTGAAGCCTTATGGTAACAGGACCTGTATTGTTTTTGATGTACCAGTTAGTTTCATGGCAATGCAATGTGTTGCATAGCTAGATCCTAAAAAGGGATAGCGTGTCCTGTATCTTAGATAAAGGAGAGGTGGTGTGATCAGTTAGCTAAACGTACGCATCTCAAAATGGGAAGAATTCAAATTGTAATGACTACCCATAATTTTGTCATTTCCTAAGGCTACTAATGTTTTCTTACAGCGGTTTTTTTGTGTGTTCATAAAGTATATTTGAGTTCCCTTGGATATATGATAGGGACTGGTATCTGTTATTTTATCGTGGGTGCTGAAACAGTTGATTTTATAATTGCTGAACTTCAGTAAGTCAGGGCTACTTGTTGGTTGGAAATCTTGTTATATAACACCCACAAAAAGCCAAATATTCAGCAACTGTATTCCTTTCAGTTTTTAAAAGGGTGTTACTATTGGGGGTTACTGCTGGGCGTAACTATTGCACAATGATGCATGATCTCCTTAAACTGCCTGAACAGTTTTCTAGCTAAATAGTAAAAAGCCTTATTCTGTACAGACGTGCTGATATTTCCCCCTTCGTTCTCTTTCCTAGCCAGCAGCTGGTGATACCCCTGATGGACATGAAGCAGCTGGAGATGTTACTGGTTCCAGTTCTACTTTGGGTGGACCTCTTCCTCCACATTTGATTATAGAGGCTGAAATAGGTAAGAGTGTGGAAACCGTAATTTACATGTATGTGGATGTAACATATGCATATAGATTTGGGTGGGGTTTTTTCTCCCAAACAACATAACTCTGCAGACAGAAGACAGTTAGAAGTCATTGCAGTTTTGAGGCAGGGATGTGAATGACTGGATGAGATCTGAGGGACTGGTCATGTGCTGTTGAGATTGCCAGGCTATACCTTTCATTGCTAAGAACATGTGTTGGGAGAGTTATTTTGGTTTTGTTTTTGTATTTTTTCCACGTGGTAGGCAATGGCCCAGCTGCAGCACCTGGAAACTGTGGCAATCGTGGAGCTCAGTGGGATCGGGGTGCAAATTTGAAAGATTACTATTCAAAGAGAGAGGAGCAAGAAGTGCAGGCAGTAAGTCATTCTATGTAATTCTCCTTTACTTTCATTCTTAAATAGGTATCTTTTACTCCCTTTCATTTGTTATTAGCATTTATAATCAAGCTTGCAGTTTTCATTTGATGTTTTGCTGTTGGTTTTAACTTAAGCTGCAGATTTACCTGCTGACTTTTGACAAAGGTAACTTGTTTAAGCTAAGAACAAAATAAATCGCCCTGGATACTGTGAATATTCGATTGTTTGTATGGACATTTTGTTGTGAAAATGAGGAAATACTGAGGACTTTTTAGCATTTTCTGTAATGTCTTAATTGTTTTATAGCATCTAGACAATTTATTTCAAAGACTTGTTGTAAGAATGTTTAAAACTGAAATCTATTAGAAACCAGTAAATGATACTTTTTTTTCAATATTAGACCTCGGAGTCAGAAGTGGACATTAATGCTGATCTTCAYGGGGGTTGGACCTTGGAAAATGCCAAAGCACGTCTGAACCAGTTTTTCCAAAAGGAGAAGATTCAGGAAGAATATAAATACACTGAAATGGGGCCTGATCACAACAGGTTTGGCACTTTTAGTCACCTTCTGCGTATGAAGGGTTAGAAATATTTTCGGTGACGGTGGCTAATCACACTTATTTGCAGTGCTCCATAGTGCCATTTGAGAAAGCCGTGTTCTTTACCATGACCAGCAGCATCCCTAAATCTTGAAATGGGGGTGATGAACCTTGGTGAGATCTGAGTGACTCTGAAGAAATTTCTGTCTAATGTTCTTCATGGATGTGCAGCTTTTAAAATGATGGCTGTGCTCTAGCTAACTGTTGAGGTGTCAGTTTGAGTGGAAAGCGTACTCAATTGCTTGCGGTAATTGTTTGTATGACTATAGTTGCCTTTGTACATTTTGAGTAAATCTTAAATATACTTACATTTGCTTATGTAGAAATGCGCTTTAAGGACATTTTATTTATATTTTTATTATAATTAACTTTTTTGGCAGCGGAATATTCTACTGGAAAAATTAGTTTGGCAGAATCTTCCCGAAGGAGTTTTGAGGGTCTTAAATTTCAGTTGAAACCAGCTGGGTATTACTCTTTTTTGACTTTCTGCCCGTTCCATCAGAAAATTTACATGTGCTTCTCCCAAATGAAAATAACGCATAACAGATTGTGTATAAAGAATTGATGGTTTTGATTTTTTTACCCCTGTTTGGAATAGTCTTTACAAATCATCAAAACTTCAGGACATCATATTATTTCTTGTGAAATATAATTAAGTTTTGTGGTCAGGAACAACGGCATGCTGCTGCTGCTGGATTCTTGTTGTTCGGTTTTGGGGTTTTTTTGCATTATATAAATTTGTTTTCTATGACAGTTACTTTTTTTAGAAAGACAAGTGAATTTTCTTATTACAGTCTTCCATGAGAGTCTCACTTGCAGGGCTTCTGGTATTCTTTTGTTGTTAAGTCTTACAAGCATTTAGAACATCTAAAATATGTGTATTAGTGTCAGAAAGTTCTAAATTCTCATTTAAAACCTATCTTCAAGTCACATCATCTCTATATGTGTTCAAGCAAGGACATCTCTTTCCCTTAAATGAGTAACATAAAAAATTAGTTTGTGCAGTACTAGGAATTTTAAATATGCTTGTTGCAGGTGTAGTTCTTGAGCACTTCTTTTATTCTGTAACTTGGAGATTATTTGTGCAGCTCATTTTGTTATGCCTTCTGCAGGTAAAAGCATTAAACCCCATGTATTTAAACGTATACAATCTTGAGCAGAATGAGATGGCCATAGATGACAGTATGTTTCTCAGCCCGCTTACTGTTCTTCCGGAGAGCATTTCAGAGTTTCGTATTTACTACATCCAGGAAAGCTTGTGTGAATTGCCCTGGATGGAATGGCAGAAGGGGGAACTAACTATCTGCTGCAATGGGTCAGATAGGCATGAAACAATCCTAATGTCTTCTAGTGCTCATTGAGAGAGGGCAAACTATTGGATTTAATGCTTTTGGTATGTAATATAGGAAAGGACTAATTTCAGATGTTTTGGGAGTTTTGAGGACAGAAATATAGTTTGGTTTTGGTTTTGGTTTTTTGTTTTGTTTTGTTTTGTTTTTTTAAGAAATACCAGTTGCCACGTATCTTACCAATCTGATATTTTTTTTAAAGTAATGGTCTTTATAACAGAAATGTCAGCCTTGCTCTCAGAGGTTTTTAAAGGAGAAATGTATTTTTGTTGTCAATTAATCATAGTCACATGGTATAAGAACTTAGTAATACCTGGAAAATTTGAATTCGGAAACTTTATTTTAATTACGACAGGAGGATATAAATTGTAAATATAAACATGGCTCTCCTAATACACAAAGTATGAACTAAATATTAAGGGATGGGATGTGGCTTTTCTCTTTTGGGATTCCATCGGCAGTGTGGGATGCCTTTGCCTCCTTGTGTTCCTGCTGGAGATGGCAGCAGTGAGCGACACCAAAGATCTGTGCACATTCACACACGGGCTGCTGAGGCTGTACTAAACAATCACATGGGATTCTGCTGCGAACTGATTTCTGGTGTTGCTGTTCTCCCCTCAGGTGGAGGAGAATGAGATTGAATGCTGACTATAGGCCTGGCTGAGAAACATACTGTCATCGGTGCCTTAGTTGGCTGTTGTGTCCCTGAAAGCCAGTGGCCTTTGACCCATGAAGCCACTGTGCCTGAAGGTCAGTTCGCTGGTAGTACAGGAAGGAGTTCTAACTTGAAATTTAAGTCCCTCACTTAACCTTTTTTGTTTGTTTGTTTGTTTGTTTACAGCAAGAAATGAAGGACACAGATGCAAGGCTCTGCCTGCAGCTGTGGAAGTACCAAGGCATAGTTTTCAAAGAGGATCTCAGTCTGATAAAGCCCAGGCATACATCCTGAATCACATTTGCCAGTTTAAAGCCTGTCTTATAAGAATTTGGCTTTCATTTTTAATCGGTGCAAATACATGCTTAGGTTTGTGATTCTTAAAAACATGGACCTTGGTTTCCATCGTCCTTTGTTGACATATGTGTCTCATTTTTTTTTAAGCCTAAATTAATATACCGGTTGACCTTTAAATGAATTGGTTGCGTGCCTACTAGGCAAACGATTACATTTGCTGCACAGAGTTACTTTTGACTGTAGGCTATTGCCAGAGTATGRCAATAAGAGCTTCATGAAAATTCAAGTATTCTGTCTCCTTCTGTGCAGATATGTTTAATGGTCTTTGACAAAATGACCTAGTTTAGTTTTATCTGTGCTCTGAGCTGGCCAAATGTGTGGCAAAAACCAGGGTAGCTGTATTAAGTGTTGCATCTGAGTTAATAAACCCAGGCTGCTAGTGGGTTACAGGAGTATAATGTGGGATACAGTTAATGGTACAGTGGGATGCGTGTTAATGTTACATTAACGTGCTGTCTGCTTTGTAATTGTTGCTTTAAACTTAGACAGCTCAGAGCATATTTCCTAATAATGTGGCTTTAAATTTCAATGCTGAACGGTGGCATTTGCAGGACTCTTCTTAACAGATCTACTGGTTCGGTTGATGGCAAGTCTGTTACCTACTAACTTGGGGTTAAAGGGACTAAAAGCAGTAATATTTTACCTTGGCCATTGGTGAGTTGAGAGTCTCTGACTGAGGACACAGAGATCTTTGCCTAGAAAAATTGGAAAGAGTGGCTACTTTTGCAGTGTCAGTGTCAGCTATTGATAATTGTACCTTTGTGTTCTTTCTTTCTCTTACAGGAGCTTCATTGCAGAAATGAATATTTATGTGAAGCAGCTGGGCAGAAGTAAGTGCTCCTATTTATTTTTTACCTTAGCAAGAGATTGGTGTTGGTACAGAGGAATAGGTCATACCTGTGGGTACAGACTTCTATAGTTATGTGTTGGAGCCACTTCCAGAGGGGAAGGTTCATRTTTGTTTCCTGACGTAAAATCTTTTTTCTGTGTGCTGTGCTTGTTGYGTTCTACTGCTTCTCCATTACGTGCTTCCACTAATCTTTTTTTCTCAGCGCAAAGAAATGCTTGTGAGATACGGTAGGTTTTGTTTGTCTTGATTGCTCGTTCTTCACATATCTGAGAAGTGCAGGTGTCTAATATGTTCCCAGGCAATGGGCATGCTGTCCATACCATACCCATTTATGTAGAGCTTGCTGTGAAATTTGTACAATGTTGCTGGGTGGTATAGGATAATCATACTTCCTTAGATACTGAATGCAGAAAAAACTTTACAGGAGTTCCCCAGSAAGTCAGTAAGTAACATTACACAGCTAGTGTGAGTCAGATGATGAAGGGCACTGGTTAGATTTTATGTTGAAACTTGGATTTATCAAGATTTGAGACTCCTTCCCTGAAACCTGGCCTGTGTGAACAATCACAAAGCCTGTTTCAGAGCAGTATCTTCTGTGGAAACTGTTTGACTCATCAGCTACTACAGCTCTGAACTTTGTGTGCTGCAGGGATTTTCAGTCGTGAGCATGGATCAAACAAAAAGCTGGCAGCACAGTCCTGTGCCCTTTCCTTGGTTAGACAACTCTACCATCTTGGTGTCATAGAACCTTATTCTGGACAGACGAAGAAAAAAGAAGGAGAATCGGTGAGTTTGGTAGAAGGGTCAGAAATTGTTGCTTTCATTTTAATAATACACAAGCACTCTCTTATAAAGATGAGTGAGTTAGAGTTTGCTCTCAATATTTAACAGCTTATGAGTTAATAATAATTTTGATTCTTTAGACCAGTAACTGTTTCTGGTCTGGCCAGTGATTTGGATCAGAAATAGAACTTTGTGTGTATATGAATGGAGCAGTAAACTAGTTTTACAGCATATTAAGTGAAATAGGATTTCAGTATAAATTTTCTAGAAGCTTAAAGATTCATGTTTATGCTACGTACAATTCTCAGCTATTTCATTTCATTCTCTGGCATGTTAGCATTTTTTTGGTATTCGATTACAAGTTTGGGAATGTTTTCCTCTGAAATTAAACTCAGATATTTAAAAATATTCTACAGATTCTTGTTGGATGAAAAGTCGGCAAAATGTTTCAAGAACGTGAATTTCGAACTGACGGTACTCTTTGGCCTTGTTTCGCTAGGATCTATTTGATGGTTCAGTGTAGTCTCTGGTAGCCTGCAGTTCTGGCTTCCATTGTCTGTCTTTTTGTGTATATCAACATGTAGTTTTTAAACATTTAATAGGTGGAACCCTATGAGGTGTCGCTGTCTTCTGACTTAGAAAATCAGCTGCAAAACACTGTACGGGAACTGTCTCTGGAGATTGTGCCTTTGGTGAGTGTGTGATTCAGATACTCCAGTATTTAACATCCGGCCTGCTTGTTTAATACTTTTATCTTTCTTTCCCCACTTTGCTGTTGGATTTATAGCCTGAAGATCCCAGTAATCCRGTTCTGATTAATGTTGGAAAGTTGGCCCATTTTGAACCATCGCAGAGACAAAGTCATACGGGAGTTGTTCCATGGTCACCACCTCATTCCAACTGGAACCCTTGGACCAGCTGCAATATTGATGAGGGTCCTCTGGCAAATGTAAGATAGCTTAAATAATTGATTTCTTGTTTGTTTTCCCCATGCTTCTGGAACTTTTAAATGCTTTTTTCCCCYAGGATTTAAAGTATGAGCTATTCCAAAGGAGAAAACAGTCCACTGATAAAATTTCTTCCCTTCTTGACCTGGAGGAAGGGAGTCTTTTCATTGGTAGGAGTTCTTTGTATTTACTTCACGTTTTATTAGGTTCTTGAGCAGCAGTGTCTTGGATGTCCCAATTCTTTGCTTTGTTTCACTTTTTGCCTGCTATTGTGTAGCCCATGCAAAGTTCTAATTGAAATTACAAGGTAAGCATAAGGGCATGTCATTTATAATTCGCTAGCCTCTCTTTCCCATATTTCCRTGCTAGGACTTTCTTTTCTGCGAGGAGAAACTGCTCCAAGCCGGTGTCACTACACAATCAGCCTGCTTGCTTTTTTTATCATTCCTAGTCCCTTTCACCACAGAACAAATGAAAAGCAGCCATGTGGCATGATAAAATGAGGAAGAAGGGAAGAAATACTAGGTTGCCAAGTTCAGAGGCATAATTTGGCCACTGACATAACCTGGTCAGAAAAGACTCTCAGGGCAGGAACTTCAGTTTCCTACAACTGGCAACCAGAATACTTATGACCAAAATAATAACTTAATACTACTTTCGACTGCAGTTTTTTTCCATAAATGACATTAATTTAACATTGATCATTATATATTGATTTAAAAAATATGGAATTGATGTAAATTTGAGTGTTGCCGCTTAAAACAATAATTATAATCAATATATTTACGGACATTGCAAATTGAGCTGGCTTCAAATCTCATTAGGATTTCTATGTGCTAGTCGTGGTGCAGCTACCTTATTTTCATTAAAACCAATTAGCCCTTTGGTAACAAATTTGAATTTCTTTAGAGTTTTTTCCTAGTTGAAATACAAGAGTTGCCTGATAAATTTCYCTCTCTGCTCAGTCTTCCCTTTTCAGCTATTGTTCTGTGCGTGGTTATGTGCTTACATTATCTCATTCCGTACATTAAAAACTCCTGTCTGAATGATCATCTAAGTATTTCATTGGCTTACTGCTGAACAGAGTGTGTTTCCCAAGCAGTTAGAGTATTTAAATTTAAACAATCATTCTTTTTCAGTATGTTGGATCTTTCTGAGAAACTTCTTTGAGGATGGCCATTTAATTTTAACACACTGGAATGAATGAAATAGAATAACTCATAGGCATAACTGATTTCAGGGAGTTATGTAGGAAATGATCCTTTACTGATATTTGGAATCATTATGTTGGTGTGACTGATTTTATATTGGAGTTATGATATAGATAAGCAGAGGGGTCAGAAAGCCTCTGAACAATGTCTTCTTGTCTTTGCAGCTCACTCCAGAGCAAATAAGCATGGATTTGAAAAATGATTTCACGTACCGTTTGGAGCAGGATCAAGAATTACAAAGGGTAGGTGCGCTTCCTGTAACACGGCGTGCTTGCGCTAGTCTTTTTCTTTTCCAAAAGAGGTTGAACATACTGTATACAAAGTGTGTGAGACTGGATTTCAGTAGCAATACGCACCAAATTTTCAGAAGCGCTGGATGTCACGCTGGGATGGATATGGGGATGTGTTGCGCTGTGTAAGGAAAAAAAAAACAAACTACGATTTGTTCTTACACAGTTTTTCCTTTGTGTAAGCGAAACCTGTCTAGAAGAGTGAGACAAAGTATGGATGTGGAGCAGAATAGGTTGATTTTTGCAAATGTGCTGGATTTTCTTCCAGATCCAACAAGAGAGAGAGGCCTTACCTGTGAAGAATTTTGAAAGTGAAATTCTGGATGCAATCCGTCACAATTCTGTTGTTGTAATTCGTGGTGCCACTGGTTGTGGCAAAACCACACAAGTGCCACAGTACATCCTGGATGAATACATCAAAACCAACAGAGCTGCAGAGTGCAACATAGTAGTGACACAGGTGAGGAATGTGTTACAAATGCAACCACTTAAGTTTTGTGATCGGATGCTAGAAATCACCCATTAGGATGTGTTGAGAAATCTGATTATCGTTCRTAAAAGTATCCCCTGAGTACTACACGTAGGAGAAACCTCAGCATCATGTATATTTTCATTTGGAGTGTTATCCTTTCATGTATCTACCATTGGGATAATCTGGCTTGTACCTTGCCCAGGTGAAAACTTTTTGGCAGACCGAGGGGAAAGGATTTGGCAAATGCCAGCTGGTAGTTCCCATATATCCTTATATCCCTCCTCTGTAATTTTATGTGCAGAATTAACCATTTCAGAAAAAAAAAGCCTGCTGTTATAGATATTACTGTTCAATGAGTGCTCTGTAAAGAAATCTTAGGACAGGACACCTATAGCTTTTGTAATTTACTTTCTTGGTTTCGGTGGTGTTCTGATAAACTTAAAAAACTTCATCAATAAGTTAGAGAAAACTTTTTCATCCCTCAGCCTCGGAGGATTAGTGCAGTTTCTGTAGCAGAGCGTGTGTCATATGAGAGAGGAGAACAACCTGGGCAAAGCTGTGGATACAGCGTGCGATTTGAATCTGTGCTTCCTCGGCCGCATGCCAGTGTGATGTTCTGCACTGTAGGTCTGTATTGTTTTGTTTGTGTTTGGAGCTCATTAATTATGGGTCTGAATTCTTCGAGTTAGCAGCAAAAGCAGAAACAGGGTTACATTAAAAGTTTTAGAAAATCTGTTTAAAAGATTAACAACTTTTTTTTTTTTTTTTTGATAGAGTAAGTTTGCTGCCATACTGTTGTGGAGAGAAAGATTAATATTGTTGTTCAGAAGTATGATAATACAGGTCTAACACCACACAGAAATAATCTCCCGAAGAGATAAAATTGCCGTATATTGATTATCCTTAAAAGATAGAAGGGGAAGCAGTATTGGGTGGGCAAGAAGAAAGAGTCTTTCTAGTAGTAATACTTTATACCCCCCCCATCACTTGTACAAATGAAAGCATGGCAATTAGAGGTGGGGCTGTAAAAGGTGCTGGGCAGCCTGCATATGTCTTGATTTTTAAACCAGTGCAACTGTTCTTGATGAAATGAGGCGGGGTGGCGGGGGGGAAGACTGAGCTGTTACCTGCATGAACATTTAACTACTGTGTCTGTTTAAGGTGTTCTTCTGAGAAAGGTGGAGGCTGGGATCCGTGGCATTAGTCATGTTATTGTTGATGAGATCCATGAGAGAGACATTAATGTGAGTTAGCTGGTGATTACGATCCTATTTCTCTCTGTGCTTCTGTTCTGTTTAACTTTTGCATGTGTTCTTGTGTAATAGTAAACATGTGAAAGGAAACTGCATTTTACCAATTGCCATATATGTGAGTTTTCCATCTTTGATAAGATTTTTAGAAATTCTTCTCTTAATTACTCCTTACCTGATTAAAAGAGCGAGGACTTGTGCTTACTTGCTGCCCTGTCTCTTTTGCCTGTTAGGATCTCCTTCTATGTCCTGGTCCTCTCTGGAAAATAGAACACCATGGTACAAGCACTTCTTGTCCAAATGTGGGAGCATGTTGAATGTCACTTTTATTTTGGAGTGCTTTTTCTACTGACAATGTTGTATTACTGTAACGGAACAGCAGTGGTATTTACAGAAGCTGCCATCTTGATAGTGACACATTTCAATTTGATTTTGACACAAAGAAAAATGCAACAAATTGAAAATAGAATTGGGGGAGGGATTGTATGTAACTTAAGAAATGGGAAACATTTTCTGTCCCCTTGATTCTTCCATATAGTTTTCAGCTTTGCCGCACCAAGAGTGAGAGCTAACTGCTTAAACTGCTGTTTAAGCTTGTTTTGACAGAATCTGGGGACTCATTTAGATGGAATTGCAACGCAGATTTTTCTGATCTCTTCATCTATTAAGTTTGTATTAATGATGTAAAATATAAGTTTTTAAATTTTGAATGAGATTGGAATTTTATCTGTTGAACTAACAGCCTGCCTAACTGCATGGCAAAACTACATACATGTCATGTTTAAATAGAACTATAAAACTTCGCATAAATTGCACTGAGTCATTCCTATTTATTTTATGAACTATGGCTACTTTATATGTAAACAACTTTAAAAAGACCTTAGGTTGTAATGTATTGTTAAGAAGGAAGCAAAATATTTTTGAATTATTTTCTTTAGTTTGTTTCATGCTGCTAAAAGAGTAACTCTTCTGTACACTGGAAATCCTAAAATTCACTTATCCCAGGAATTGCAGTATTTGTAAAATAAACCACTGACGACTGTTTCTGGTTATAGAATATTGTTGTGATAATTGTTAACTTCTCTTGCCCAGAAAAGCTCCGGCTCAGTAAATGTATATGTCTGTGTAATTCTTTCTGATTTCTTGGGAAGATGTTGCTTCTTAAGGTTAGGAGATTAATGATGCTGTTATTCTCTTTATATGCAGACTGACTTTCTCCTGGTGGTGCTGAGAGATGTAGTTCAGGCATATCCTGAAATCAGGGTTATCCTCATGTCTGCCACCATCGATACAAGTATGTTTTGTGAATACTTCTTCAACTGTCCTATCATTGAGGTCTTTGGTAGAACCTACCCTGTCCGAGGTAAATCGTTGCTTGACCTTTCAGGAACTGCTTTAGTTTTTATCTTATCAGTCATATGCTTTAAGTTTATGGGTACGGCAAGATATACATTTCTTTTGGATTGTCATGTCTTACAGATGTGGCTTACCCTGGGCAAAGAAGTCAGTAACACTGAATCATTTCACAGCACCATTTGGTTTAAAAACAAAACCAAACAAATAAATAATACTACCCCCCACCCTCTAAAAAAAAAACCAACAACAAACAAACCCCACAACACAAAACCCCACCACCCTAAAACACTACCACCTGGGGTAGTTTCCATTGGAGAATGAGATAGTAATAGTCAAGCTGTGGTGTTTCAGATCAGTTGTCTGTGATATTGGGAATAATGGAAATAGCTTTAGATGAGCCAGTATTAAAAACAAACAAACAAACCAGTAAAAAATTATGTGGAAGTATATTGAATAGAGGAATAATCATTGGAATGGTGTGGGAATAATTCTCATACCCTAGTTGAGCCAAGGAGTTTTCTCCAATCTTGGCTTCATACTCTGAAACATCACGATTATATCAGGAGAATCTCAAGAGACGATAAGAAGAATTGTGTTCTCTTACACAGGCTTCTAGTGGTCAGTCTTGATAACCAATTCTTGTCTGTCCTTGCAGATTATTTTCTGGAAGATTGCATTCAAATGACTCAGTTCATTCCTCCAGCAAAGGAAAAGAAGAAGAAAGAGAAAGATGAAGAAAGTGCTGAAGATGATGATGTATGTTTGACTTTTTAATATGAAAAATTAAACAAGTGCCAGTTAGGACTCTAGCTCAAGTGTAATTCATTCAGCATTGTTAAACATTTTTAGCAGCTTTTGTATTTTTAATATCTGAGATTGCTGTTAACTTCAGAAATAGAATTTAATTTTTTCATTGCCCTTGGAAACTGAAAAATTTCTTTTTTTGTTGAAGCTAAAATTCTCATGTTTTGTCAGCCTACTTCACTTTAAAGATAGAACTGAAATGCTTTTAAAAGTGAAAACATTCGTGACCTTGGAAGAAGAAATAGATACAGAAATATGAGCTTGGTGATACCTTTTAAGGGTGAAAATTTAGATTGTCTCCCTTATTCTCTTGCAGTTGATACTGTTAGTGCTTACATACATTGTCAAGAAACTATCATTTTCCTGATACAGCTTTTAATTTGTAGGTCTGAAACTACTCTTTAGGTCAGTTATTTGAAATTTTAAAAAATTATTAGTTTTTCTTGAGAGAAGCATTTTCTTCTCCTTCTTACGACGTTATCCCCATTCACCTGAATGGAAGTCAAATTAGTTTGATAGCTTCCTGTTACAAATTTGTATTGAGTTCTGACTCAATGCAATGGAATTATAATTCCATTCTTGCATTAGAAAGCTGGGGTAGCAGGACTCGAACTGCTTATTGTGAGTCATTCTGTGAGCTGTGCCTGAGATGGTCTTCCCTATCCCTATTTTCCTGTTTGCCTGGCCAGCCAGTCTCCACAGGTTGAGTAAATTAATTTACATGATTTCTTCTGTGGTTAGTTTTTTTGTTTGGTTTTTTGTTGTTTTGGTTTTTTTGTAGGCCAATTGCAACCTTATTTGCAGTGATGAATATGGCCCGGAAACAAAGCACTCCATGGCTCAGCTGAATGAGAAAGAAACTTCTTTTGAACTCATTGAGGCCCTGCTAATTTATATCAAGACCCTGAATGTCCCAGGAGCTGTACTTGTTTTCTTGCCTGGCTGGAACTTGATATATACAATGCAGAAGCATCTAGAAATGAATCCACGCTTTGGTACAAGCAACTGTGTTCTATTATATTTCATCTCCTTTTCCAAAGGAAACTACTGACTGTGTAGAGATGASGGTTAGCCAAGTGGGAGCGGGATTGATTTGTCATGAGAATTAATGGGTATAAATGATTATGTTGTGCAAAGAAAAATGAGATTTACACAATAATAGTCAMTGACCTTCTTGTATTCATGTTGTAGGAGGCCGTCAGTATAGAATTTTACCTCTGCATTCGCAAATTCCTCTGGAGGAACAACGTCGAGTGTTTGATCCTGTGCCTCCTGGAGTAACGAAAGTATGAGAGCCTTCTCTTTGTGGAGTGTAACACGCTTTGTTCTGTTGTGCTTTTGTGGAATGTATTGCTGGCTTTTTTTTATAGGGGTTATGTAGTTTATCTTGCAGTAGCTAATGTAGTTTATCTTGCAGTCCATCCTTAACTTTTTCAGACCAAATATATTTCAATATGCATTTCCTGTTTTTATAGGTTATTTTATCTACCAGCATTGCTGAGACTAGCATTACCATCAATGATGTGGTCTATGTTATAGACTCCTGCAAGTGAGTTCATGAAGTAGCTTTTTGTTTTGTAAATCCTATTCTTTGGAATGCAAAAAAGGTTTTCTGAACACACAGAACTGCCTTGTGTTCCCGTAGTCACAGGGAGAGCTGAATTTGAGGACTCTAACTCACTCAAGACAAATTTGCATTGTCTTTAGCCGTTCAACACAGTTACAAACCACACTGGCATTTCAGTGGGCTGGTTTTGGTCAGCTGCATTCACGCTGGCCCTATTCATGTGAGGTGTCACTAGGTCTCCATGCGTATTTGAAATATGTCGTSTGCCAAATGAATATTACAAACGCTCAGTGTATAGCCGATGGAAAATAGGAAGATATTTGTAGTCTGTTACAGATCCTGTCTTGGTATGCATGTTCTCTGAGCAAATTACACATAGGGATCTCATTAATTGCATGAGAATTTTAAGCTTTTGAGACAGTTGTGAAAACTTCACTCTGTGTATAGCTTGGGGCACTGCTTTATAAAGAGTATGACACGTTAGCTTCCAGATGGATGGCTAAGTAGCCAAAGCTTAGCTAGTCAAACAGGGGTGGTTTGCTTCTTAAAAGCAGTGTGGCTGCAAACAGTAAAATAAGAACTGATTTGGCAGGACTTAAGATGAAGAACATCTGATCTTAAGTTGTTTTTTGGTTTTTTTTTTTTCTGTAACAGACAAAAAGTGAAGCTGTTCACCGCTCATAATAACATGACAAACTATGCCACAGTCTGGGCATCAAAAACTAATTTGGAGCAGCGGAAAGGAAGAGCTGGACGTGTGCGTGCCGGATTTTGTTTCCATTTGTGCAGCAGAGCTCGCTTTGAAAGGTGAGACTGTGCTCTTTAGAAATAAAATAACCTCGGAGACTTCTCCCAGAACTGCTGTTTGCTACTTCTGATCAAACTGGGGAAATGATTTCAGAAAGCACAGAGAGGAGATGCGTGAAGTCAGTTCACAGTGGAATTCTTGGATATCTCAGTTCTTTTGCTTAAAAAAAAATTACATACGTTTATATGCTTTTACCCGTAGTATGTAGTGGGTAAATAGTTCATGATTTTATTGTTAAGAACTTCACTGCAACCTACAGAGCCTCTCAGGAGAAAAATAATACTGCTTGGGAATTGAGGCAAGGCAGAAAAGAGCTTTGGAATGAGGATAAGGCTCTAGTCTGCCTTCAAACATTGCGGGCCCCTGGCATCTTCACATAACAGGCAATTTTGTCGTGGAAGTGGTAAAAAGCAGGGAAGACAGATGCTACTTTTCCCTCCATCCCCATTCTGTGGCCAGGAAGCCCCTTCATGCTGCTGAACTGCCGCTCTAGCACCTTCCCTGCTGCTGAAACTTTTGACCTCTTCTATCTGCCAAGCTGTTTCTCAGTTACCAGAGCCATGGAAATCTTTTTGCTGGTTGCAGAAGTCTACACAGCTGTTACACTCAGTGTTTGATCTCTCTCATGAAAGTTTCAGTGCCCTTTCTCACATAGCGGTAGAGCATAGCTGTGTTTGATGTTCAGCTTTTTGTAACCTCTGAAAGCATCACTTGATCAAAAACTTCCCTTAAACTGCTCAAATTTATGTAGATCTGCTGTCTAGTACAGTGGAGTGATTTTAATTAAGCATTTTTGACAGTGAACTGATTTTAGGCTACTGAAGTAATCATGGGACTTCATTACTTTAAGGTTACCTTCCTTTAAAGAATATAAAAACAAAATATACTAGCTCCATGGTGCCTAGGAAGGAAAGAGTGTTTGTGGACTTGTGCAGAGCATCTTTTGAGAGATACCGTCTAAATCTGGTGCCAGCTGAATCTGGATATCTGTTCAAGGTGTCTTGAAACCTTTTCTAGCTGTCTCTTGCTGAGTGCAGTCATTCCTAGGAGTTCATATTTCAACCAGCAAGCTAAAGGATCACTAACGATACCGTGCTAAAGACTTAAGAGCTCTATCTGTTTCCATCAGGTCTTTTTCCTACCAGAAAAACACATTTGGAAAGCATCCAGCAAAAATACTTACTCTTAGTGATCAAAGCAGAAATGTGCAGGAGGAGTTGGGTGGTTTGGAGTTGATAGAAGGGCACGTAGAGAAGTGCTTGTATGTAAGGCAGGCTGAAAGCAGGTTGTCTGTCTCAGGAGTGGAAGACCTTCCTTAGCAATGTGGGAGGTGATTGTAAGGGGGCAAGTGTGGGGCTGGACACAGCCATGCTGCGAATCGGGCTTCAGCCGCGCAGGCTCTATATGTGGTCAGCTCATGCTAGAAACCACAGCGGGTAGTGGTGATGTGAGGGCTATACCTTCTGTGCATGTCCGTTGTAAATTTACCCTGAGATGAGAATTGAGAAGCATGGAAGATAAATACTGGTAGAAGAGCCTAAGTTACAGGAGCACAATGAGAGTTGATGGGTTGGCTGGGAGGCAGTATTTGCTTTGGAGGGTGGTAGTTTATGCTGATGGAACGACCCATGATGGTGATCAAAGCCTATGTTCAGAAAAATGTGGGCTTTTTTTGTTCTCTTCTCATTCCAGACTTCAAACTCATATGACACCCGAAATGTTTCGAACACCACTTCATGAAATTGCTTTGAGCATCAAATTGCTGCGGCTGGGAGGAATTGGTCAATTTTTGGCCAAAGCAATAGAACCACCACCTTTGGATGCAGTGATTGAAGCAGAACGCACACTAAGAGGTATCATTGTTTGTCCACAAGATAGTATGTTAATGATGCTGACTCCAAGTGATTTCCCATGTATAATGATCACTTACAAACTGCTTTAACATCTCTGGTTAGATTGTTTGTGTAGTAGCATGCTGTCTGAAACAGCAAGGTGTTTCCTGGATGCATCGTGTGGGTGGCAGTGTCTTTTGCAGCTGAAGAAATACTTGAATTCCCAAGTGGAGTGTCATTCCTTTAAGAAACTTGAGCCTTCAAATGTAAGGCTTGTTTTGTTATTTTACCAGTAACTTATGCTAGCTTCCAGCTTCCTGTTTTCCAGCTGTGGCACTGCTGTGTATGATGATGTAGACTCAGACCAGTGCCTAAGGCATTTACAAAACTACTGTAAAAGTACTGAAAAAGAGAGGTTAGTAGTTTATTGTATAATTACCACTTTGTACAGTTTGCTGACCCGAGATCTCAGTATTTTGTCAAGTAATTAGATCTCCAGTTTATGAATATGCAAGCCTCAGTATCCTTCTAAAACAGGAGAAGCTGAGGTGGGGGTTAAGCTGTCTCCCCAGTTTCTTCAAGGAACTAACTAGAATATGAGTAAAATTAAGCAGAGAGGAACCCTAAATTTATGCTTTAGATTTAAAGCAGTGATCTCAAACCTCAGCATGCTTTGCAAATGTCACTAAATAAGCACTTCTTAAAATTTCTAAGAACTGAAATATCTATTTAATTGTTGATCTTATGAAAAAATTGTGTGATGAGCCTACATTGCTTGTATACAGAAGGGAGACCAGAATGAAAGACATAGCTAGGGATGTGTATTCAAGTTCAATGACTTTCTGATCTAAAAGTTGTTAGTGCTTTTCTTACACTGCAGGTAAGAAATGCAAAGCCAGGGGAAGAGGCAAATGTTTTCAGCTTTCACACCAAATAGACGTTTCTGCATGTGCCTCCGTTTCCTGGATGACCTGTGATTTTTTTCAGTGCATGTGTACTACTAGTATATTTTTAGGATGGTGAGACATGCTGTTCTTTAAAATATTCTTTTGGCTTTTGAGTTCAATAGATACCAAGAAGAATGGATTTGATAGTGGCTAAGGAGTCCTTTATTTGTTTGCTTTCCCATTTAATTGCTGAGGCTACAAAGCTTTTTTTTTAAATGTAAAGCTTTGAGTTACGCTGAAGTTTCCCAAAGTAGTCTGTAAATAGAGTACTTTAACTGTAAGTTTGCATTTTTCATTTATATCTTAAAAGGGTTTTTAAAGATCACACTTGTATTGTTTTTCTTTGTCATGCAAACTTAAAAAGAGTTTTATGAAGTAGAGTTTAATGGCCAAATGGCTAGTAAGTTAAGGAGACTCATGAGACCCTTCAATCTGTACAGCAAACAGCCACGGACACTTCTTTGACTTTATTACTGACAGTGGTTTGATAGCTTAGAGGATGAGCTCAGGTGATAATTTTTAGGTAATGGAAGGAGAGAAAGGCAGGCAAAGCCTCATGGAAGAGAGAGTTTGTGGTGCTCTCTTTTTGATGAACAGAGGGCTCTGTGATTTGCCAATTGCAATGAAGACTCTACAGTTGGCTGTGATAGGGCTGCTTTGGTTTTCGTGACGCAGAAATTAGTTTAGATTAGTTAGAACAAATATAGGGACTTGACAAAAAGTTTAATAGTGTAATAGAAGTTTGTACAGAAGCAAACTAAAAAGAAATGGAAAARTATGTGTGTGAATTAAATAGTAATTTTTTTAATTGTGGAGAAGGTAGTAAAGCATCTGTAAAGCTAAAGTAAAATTTATTTGACCTCAGACCAGTTTTGAAAATCAGGTTGGCAATATTGTAAACAACATTAAACTTAAATATAGGTGGGGTTCTATTTAAATACAATTATTACAATTCTGACTTTCTTACCGAAGGATTTCTGGGATTAGATAACCGTCTTTGATAATAAGAGATCTTGTTTCAGAGCTTGATGCCCTGGATTCCAATGATGAGTTGACACCTCTTGGAAGAATCCTGGCCAAACTTCCCATTGAACCTCGTCTTGGCAAGATGATGATAATGGGCTGTATTTTTTAGTAAGTTTAGTAGTCTCAGTGGTCTTTTTCTTGTTTCTCTTGAGTTCCTGAGCCTCTAGACGTGCACTCTACAAGAGAAAAAACAATACATCTAGATGAGCAATAAATGCTACAACTGGCGATAGGAGGAATATTCATGAGAGCAGAGGATAAATAACTTACAGTATAGGGAATAAAGTAGTCATGAAATTCAGAGTTAACTGCAAGGGACCAGTAGAGGCTGAATACTTATGAATTAAGAGTGGGACTCTAAATACTTAAGTATAGCAGTGAGCTAGAGGTGGGGGAGATGTGAAATTCGACACCTAGATAAGAAGAAAAATGAATCCACACGTTTTGCTTTAGCAGAAGTTCTTTGTAATTGTGATGGCTGTAGGGTCCTTTTCACCAGAAGAAGATGGTGTAAGGATGGGGGGGGGGGGAGATAGACAAAGGACTTGTGAACACTTGCTGTTGTGCAAGTACTGGAATTGGAGCTAATTTAACATCCACTTCCAGGGAAGCGTTTCTGTGAAGAACTCTGGTAGATAAGGGCCAAATTACTAAGGTCTCTAGCGGAGAAGTTTTTACTAGTATCAACAGTCTGTAGCAGCTGCTGGTGGCMATACTGTGAATAAACCCGATCCTGATACCTTTTGTGGTTTCTTTCAGTGTGGGAGATGCTATTTGTACCATCTCTGCAGCCACCTGTTTCCCTGAACCTTTCATCAGTGAAGGCAAACGGCTGGGTTATGTCCATAGGAATTTTGCTGGGAACAGGTTTTCAGATCATGTTGCTTTGCTCTCTGTCTTCCAAGCCTGGGATGATGCAAGGTATATTGTCTTGGCACAAGATTTGATGAGAAGTTATGGGTAACACAGGGTGAGCAGTTTTGTGACCAGACTAGATATGTCAGTGGATGCTATGACAGCTAAACTGTTGCACTTTTCCTTTTCTTGAACAGACTTCTAATTCACTCTGTTTGTTTTTTAGAATGGGTGGTGAAGAAGCAGAAAAAAGGTTTTGTGAACACAAAAGACTCAGCATGGCTACTCTTAGAATGACTTGGGAAGCAAAAGTCCAGCTGAAAGATATACTTATTAATTCTGGCTTCCCTGAAGGTGATTCTGCTTGGACATAGTAATTTAATGATTGCAGTTTTCATTCTGAGATGAGAAATAAATAAACAAGATAACCTATGATGAATACACAAGCTCAGAGGCCTATAGTGGGTTTGCCATAAAGCTGTTCTGCTTTTACAGCTGTGTTCAGATGAAATTTTAGTGCTATCTCGTTCTCTCGTAGTTGTTTAAACCAGAGAAGTTGTGGTGCAACATAGGGAGATTTTGGAGGCTGAGGTTAGGGCTGCAGGATTAAAAATCTGTTGAGAAATTGTCCTTAGAGAATTACCTCCCTGATTTTCTTTCTTCTTCACTTGTTGCATCTCCAAAATGTGCTCTGTAAGTGCTGTGCTTCCTCCCTCCTTTTCGTTAGCCTTAGGGAGTCTGTGTGATCTAAACAGTGTGCTATGTGCCCTATGATTTTCTGGGTTCGTGCCACAGGAGGGATGTGCAGTAGTGTGGCATATTGTTCAATTTTCTAAGGGAAAAAAAAAAAAAAA